>CAUYPO010022776.1:0-22457 GCA_963574435.1 Cheirogaleus major | reverse complement strand
CATAGAGGTTGAACTAGTTTGCAGCCCCACCAGCAATGTAGGAGTGTTCCTATCTCTCCACATTCATGCCAATATCTATTGTTTTGGGACATTTTGATGACTCCCATTCTTACTGGGAATAAGTGATATCACATTGTAGTTTTGATTTGCATTTCCCTGATGATTAGAAATGTTGAGCATTTTTTCATATGTTTGTTAGCCATTATTCTGTCTTTTTTAGAAAAGTTTCTGTTCATGTATGTTGCCCACTTTTTGATAGGGTTGTTTGATTTTTTCTTGCTAATTTTTGTGAGTTCTAAGTAGATTCTAGTTATCAGCCCCTTATCAGATGTGTAGGATGTTAAGATTTTCTCCCATTCTGTAGGTTGTCTGTTTACTTTCATGACTATTTCTTTGGCTGTGCAGAAGCTTTTTAGTCTGATCATGTTCCGTTTATTTATTCTTGCTGCTGCTGTGATTGCCTTTAGGGTCTTCTTCATAAATTCTTTGCCTAGATTGATGTCTAGGAGAGTGTTTCCAGCATTTTCCTCTAGAATTCTAATATTTTCATACCTAAGATTTAAGTGTGTTATCCAGCGTGAGTTGATTTTTGTAACAGGTGAAAGGTGTGGATCCTGCTTCAGCCTTCTACAAGTGGCTATCCAGTTTTCCCAGCACCATTTATTGAAAAGGGATTCTTTTCCCCAGTGTATGTTTTTGTCTGCTTTGTCAAAGAGTAGATGGCTATATGAGGATGGTTTTTATATCAGAGTTCTCAGATCTGTTCCACTGATCAATAATCCTATTCTTGTGCCAATATCAGATTGTTTTAATTACTATAGCTTTGTAGTATAGTTTGATATCAGGCATATTAATACCTCCTGTTTTGTTTTTATTGCCTAGAACTGCTTTTGATATGCAGGGTCTTCTCTGGTTCCAAACGAAGTGTAAAATTATTTTTTCCATATTTGTGAAGAATGATGTTGGGATTTTAATAGGTATTGCATTGAATCTGTAGATCAGTGTGGGTAGTATAGACATTTTAACGATGTTGAGTCTGCCAACCCACGAGCATGGTATGGATTTCAATCTGTTTACATCCTCTGCTATTTCCTTCCTCATTGTTTCATAGTTATCCCTAGAGAAGTCTTTTACCTCCTTGGTTAAGTATATTCCTAGGTACTTTATTTTGTTTTTTGCTATTGTTAAGGGCATTGAGTCTTTGATTTGGTTCTCAATTTGATTGTTGTTGGCATATATGAATGCCTCTGATTTTTGGGTGTTGATTTTGTATCCTGAGATTTTACTACATTCATTTATCAATTCTGGGAGTTTCTTGGTTGAATCCTTGGGGTTTTCTAAACATAATATCATATCATCAGCAAACAGTGAAAGTTTGATATCTTCTGCCCCAATTTGGATACCTTTAATTCTTCTTTCATGTCTGATTGCTATAGCCAGGACTTCCAGCACTATGTTGAATAGAAGTGGAACCTTGCCTGGTTCCAGTTCTAAGTGGGAATGCTTTCAATTTTTCCCCATTCAGTATGATGCTGGCTATGGGTCTGTTGTATATGCTTGTATCATTTTTAGGTATGTCCCCTCTATGCCTATTTTATTAAGTGTTCTTATCATGATGCGGAGAGATAGGAACACTCCTACACTGCTGGTGGGACTGCAAACTAGTTCAACCTCTATAGAAAGCAATATGGAGATACCTTAAAGCGATACAAGTAGATCTACCATTTGATCCAGCAATCCTATTACTGGGCATCTATCCAAAAGATCCAATGACATTCTACAAAAAAGACACCTGCACTCGAATGTTTATAGCAGCACAATTCATAATTGCAAAGCTGTGGAAACAGCCCAAGTGCCCATCAATTCATGAGTGGCTTAATAAAATGTGGTATATGTATACCATGGAGTACTATTCAGCTCTAAGAAATAATGGTGATCTAGCACATCTTGTATTTTCCTGGATAGAGCTGGAACCCATATTACTAAGTGAAGTATCCCAAGAATGGAAAAATAAGCACCACATATACTCACCAGCAAACTGGTATTAACTGAGCAGCACCTAAGTGGACACATAGGAACTACATTAATGGGGTATTGGGCGGGTGGGAGGGGGGGCAGGTATATACAAACACAATGAATGAGATGTGTACCGTCTGAGGGATGGTCATGCTTGAAGCTCAGACTTGTCGGGGGAGGGGGGCAAGGGCATTATTTGAAATCTTAAAGTTTGTACCCCCATAATTTGCTGAAAAAAAAAGATCAAAGGACTCCAAGATCCTCGAAAATAAAGTAAGAATTGAAACACAGATGTCTGCCTTCAGAGTCTGTGCTCTTAATAGGGCAACAGAAAGCCAGATAATAATTCCAGGTATAAATTCAAGATAAGAATACTTTCCCTAAGGTAAAAATAACATACATGTAGCTGTTTATATTCTGTCTTCCTATTATTAGAAGCCATTAGAACACCCAAGTTGTGTTAATTTCCTAGGGCTGCAATAACAAATTACCCCAAGCTGGTGGCTTAAAAATAACAGAAATGTATTCTCTCATAGTTTCGGAGGCCAGAAGTCTAAAATCAAGGTGCCTTTGGCAGGACCACACTCTCCCTGCAGGCTCTAGGGAAAACATACTCTTTGCCACCTCCAGCCTTTGGTGACTACTGGCATGCCTTGACTTGCAGCCACATCACTTCAGCTGCTGGAGTGATTGATGGTCACATTGGTTCCTCTTCTGTATGTCTTTTTCTCTGTGTGTCTCTTTCTATTCTCCCTCTGCCTTCTCTTTTATAAGGATACATGTGATTGATTGCGGACTCAGACAAATTATCTGGGATAAACTCCTACTCTTAAGACTCTTAATGTAATCATATCTTTTATAATATAAAATATATATAATATATATTTTATAGTATAATATACTATTCACTTGTTCTCCATGTAAGGTAATACTCACAGATTCTGTGCATTATGACTTGAACAAATATTTGAGGGGCCACCTTTTAACTCACTACACATGTTTTCCATTCAACTGAAATACCTTAAACCCCTTCATTCTTTCATCTATCCATTCATTTAACATTTTTCATTAAAGTCCTGTTATATGACAGATGTTTCTCAATGTGCTGGGGAAAGAACAATCAGTAGGAGAAGTGACAATTCTGTCTTCATAGTGCTATTTTGGTTGATAGAGCCAAATAATATAAGAAGGAAGTAAATATATAGAGTGTCATCCAGTGATCAATGTCACTGAAAGACTAAAGCAGGGAAGAGGGAGAGAAGTGCTGTGGGAGAGGATGGTTGAAATTTTAAGTGTAGTAGTACAGGAAGGCCTTTCTGAGAAAATGACTGTGGTAGGCTGGAAGATGCCTTCTCCAGAAGTATCAGGTTCATCCCCAAAATCTGATGATGTTAAATGTTACCTCATATGGCAAAGTCTTTCCTGATGTGATTAAGTTAAAGATCTAGAAGTGAGGGGATTATCCTGGATTATCAAAGTGGGTGCTAAATGTTATAATAGGCATTTTTGTAATAGAGAGTCAGAGAGGATTTTATGTAGACAGAAGAGAGGACACTGTCACCATGAAGGCAGAGATTGGAGTGGTGAGGACCCAAGTCCAGCTTCTATCCAAAGCTGGGAGAGGAAAGAAATAGATTCCCGATAGAGCCTCCAGAGGGCTTGTGGCCTTACCAACAACACCTTAATTTGGGCCCAGTGAAACATTATTTTAGATGCCTGTCCTCTAGAATCTGAGAGAATGAATTTCTATTGTTTTTAAGCCACAAAATTTGTGGTAATTTTTTACAGTAGCCACAAGAAACTAATACAATGACATTAGCACAAATTCTTAAAGGAGGTGAACGAGCAAGTCATGTATATATCTGAGGAATAGGAAGGCCAGGCAGAGGGAAACCTCATGCCCTATAACCCTGGGCTGGAAGTGTGTACCCGGTGTGATTGAGTAGACATTAAAGCTGTTATTGAGACTTGAGGACAGTGAGCAGGGAAAGGGCAGTAGGAGATAAGATCAGGGAGGTCAGAAGACCTGAGGACTCAGTGATGATATGCATCATCATTGAGTTTTAACTCCTGTGAGGTAGGAAGTCACTGAAGGGTTTTGAGCACAGGGATGATAACATCTGACCCTTACCTTAAGCAGCTCTAGATATCTACCAAAAGGAGACAGAATTACTCTGTCTATGGTATTGATAAAAGACTATAGGGGGCCAAGGGTAGTAACAAGAACCAATAAGGAGGTTATTGGCGATGTTTAGTAGAACACTGGTGCTGAGTCTGAAGTTTATAGGAGAGGTCTGGGTTAGAGAAAAATACTTCTGAGTGTTTTGACACTGGAAATATGTTTTAAAACATTTCAACATAGAGATATAGTGTTATGTATGTGTTTGTTCAACTTCACTCAAGGAGAAGTTAGTTTTCCTAATAAGAAATACTTTATACACATTAAGGCATGATAACATTTAATCAAAAGGCAACTGTAAGTGTTTGAGCTATCATTATCCCTGACCAACACCTGAGGCTTTGCAAATGGATGTTAGGAATTTCATTAGTGAATTTAGTGGCTTTTTAATGAGCATAATGGATGTGTCAGAAATTACGTGTGAATTTAGTTGTATTCAACATACACAGATTGGTAAACTCTATCAGACTTCTCCCACCACTGCTTGCATAGGATAATCAAGACAGGAAAGCTGTTTACTCCTTACCTTTCAGAATGTTATTCAAGACATGATTATAATGTAGTTATGGGTTAGAATATTCTGGTTGGCTGTGTCAAATATTAGGTGAACTGAATCCTGCCTCTAAAATATTGTTGAGTGTGAGAATCTTTTATGTAAGAAGTGGTTGCTTCATCATTAAAAAAACAAAAACAAAGAACTAGGACTTTATTAAGCTGACAATAACAGGTTGTATACGTGTTTTGTGCCTGATTATTAATAAGAGTTTGACTTAAAAATGGTGGTATATAAGACAGAATTCAGTTTGAGATTTGCTTTCATTTAAAACCTGACAGGATGATTTTGAGAGAGTAGGAGTCTTTCATCTTCTTTAGCAGTAACTTAGGTTCAATGGAGCATTTACATGAAGGTTTCTAGCAAAAGTTCCTGGGATGACATATACAAACCCCTTTGGAATGGAAGGGGTCCATTCCTTTCAATTCAAACCTATAGCTTCAGAATTTATTTCCTTTTCCCTTGTTACCTGGATATTAACTAACATGTTATCCATTATCATCAGAGGGTCACTCTGATAACCATCTAAATGATTTTTCTTAATCATATTTTGTGCAAAACTTTAACAGAATGTATATTCCTTCTTACTAAAGAGCATTCTTATGCTTTATGCCATACAAAATATTAGAGCATGGATGAACATTCCTCATCTTATTCATGAGGTAATAGTGGTCCAGAAAGAATAAGTCACACACTTAAACAAAAAACCTTTTTTTGGAAATAAAAGGTGTTCCAAAATGTAATTCTTTACTGCATCATGAAATCAATATAGCATATTGACCACAATATTCTGAAACAATGATTAATAATTCTAAAATCCAGATACATAGAATTATTTTGAATATTCTTAGATCCCAAAATAGTTCAATTTTAATAATTCCTCAGTCTTTCTTGCTTCATACATTTGGATCTGAGATAAAGAAACCAGGTTGATGGGAGAATGTCAAAGTATGTATTCTCTGTACTGCATTTTTGCACAGGCAGAATAAATTTCACTAGACATTTGTTGTGCTAGCTTGAGGGTCTTTCTAAATCTAGGTTATTAATAATTGTACTTTGCATTTTAATGATGTTTTAAATTAATAATCCTAATAATAGACACCATTTACATGTTCTCTACTTTGTCTATGTAAATTATTTAATCCTTAAGGTTACCTTGAGACTAAGTATCATTTTCCATACAAAGAAACTTGGTTAAAAACTAGATGAATAACTTGCCCAGGTCCCATAGTTATGGAGCAATAAAGCCAGAACTACAAGAGAATTCTATCTGAATTGTGTCTCTAAGCTTTTTTCATTGTCATACTGCCTAATTGCAATAACCCTGAGAAGTAGAAAGAGAAGTTAGTCATATTTGTAATCCATACATGAAAAAAGTGAGCTCTCATCTTAAATGACAGAGTAGTTAATGATAGTATTAACTACTTTAATTAGTAGACTAGTCTGAGGGGTATTCCTTCTCTGAGGGGTATTCCTTCCTTTAGACCTCTCAGCAGCCCAGTTTATGATGTGTACCCTTGCTTTTCTTACCATCTCAAAGTAAGCATCCTGCAAAATCTTTCCTTTAATTCCTACTCCGGAATTCTTATGAATAAAATGACTTTTAAATCTCTGATTAGATAGGAAAATCTCTATAGTTTTACTTTCTTACTCATTTTATTTTCTTAAGCCTTGCAAATTTGAGAAAATCCATTAGACAAATACATTCAGTAAATTCACTTTAATCCAGTTTCTTAAAAAAGGGATTTTTATTGAACAAAGAAGACAATTGGCTCTATCAAACTTTTTTATTTCACTTTATTGTGAGTCCTCTAAAACTGTCCCTAATTTCCTTAAAGAAATTGGCTTACAGATGGTTTATTTTTCTTTATATAATCATAAATAGCTAAGAAGATGTCTTGGTTTATTTTCTAGAGAGCTACGCAATGTAAAAAGTAAACTCCATCTCATTTATAGTGTACAAACACATAGTCTACCATGGTGTTCCACTAAATACTCTCTTATGAATGAAATTGAAAACCTCAGCCTAAGTTCTCATAATCAAGAGTAAGTCTCTTGATTTTTGGAAATTTATATAAATTAACTATTTTGCATTTAGTTGATAAAAAAAGATGAAGCAAGAAGAGGGGAAGAAGAGAAGGAGGAGAAAAAAAGAGAAAGACAAATAGAGGAGAAAGAGAAGGAAAAAATAAATATTCACATGTGTGTATATATATTTACATATCTACACATATACACATATATATACCTACACATGTATCACAAGAGATATAATGAATGTAATATTTTAAACCATATATAATACATTTTGTATATTTTATGTACTATAAAAATATACATACATACATCTATATGTGTTAACAACTTTTGTATTCTGGGAAGCAGGGTGTCTGAAAGTCATCTGTGGTTGTGGTGGGCAGAATTCTAACATGGTCCCCAAGATTTCTACCTCTGACCCTTGAGTGTGGATGGGACTTCTGAATATGATGGGATGGTACTACTGTGATTAGGGTGGGTTCTATGGCACAGGTGAAGGGATTTGGCTGTGTAATTAGGGTCTCAAATCAGTTGATTTTGAGTTAATCAAAAAGGAGACTATCCTGGATAGGCCTGACTTGATCAAGTAAAAGTTCTTAAAAATGGGTCTGAGCTCTTCCTGAAGAGAGAGATTTTCTTCCTGGCTTTGAAAAAGTAACATATTGTGTGGTGAGAGGGTCTTTGAGAGGATCATGTGGTCAGGAGCTGAGCGCAGGCCCCAGCCAACAGCCAGGAAGAAAGCAGGATCTCAGTCCCACAGCTGTGTGGAATGGAACTGCAACATGACAGCCATTTAGCTTGGTGAAAACCTTCGAACTCCAGAAGGAAATGCAGCTCAGCTGACGTCTAATTTGCAGCCTCTGGGAACCTTAGTAGAGAGCCTAGTTAAGCTAATACTGGAATCTCGACTCACAAAAACATAAAAGTATGTGTGTGGTTTTAAGCCACTACATTTGAGGTAACTTGTTACACAACAATAAAAAGTGAATGCGATGATTTAGTCAAAAGTAATATATGCCACGGATTCTTATAGAACCACATAGACAGTTTGTAGAATCTTGGCTGAGATAGATAAATTCCTGTGGCTCTTTCAATCCTGAATCTCTGGGTTCAGAAGGCGAGGCTCCTAACTCAACTGCATGCTAGATTCATGTAGAGCTGTAGAGTGTGGAGTAGTCCTGGAGAAGGACAAGAGGGCTACACTTCTGCCATTGCTACCAGCCCAGGCACACTACCTGCCTAGTTACAAAGTTTTCATAAACACTCTTCCTGCCACATGAAATGACCACAATCGTTCTATGACCGTATAAATCTATGGGCTGGAGATTGAGACCCTGCTCTAGGATTACCCACTGAGGAGAAGGATGACTTGAAAGATGACCCTTTTTATATTCCAGCTCTGTAAAAATTTAAAACAATATAGTTTTCTTGTGCCAAGCAACTAAGAAAATCTGATACACAAATATATACATAAAATGTATCCTGTGTATGGTCACTGTCCTAGTTACTGGGGGATAAAAATTTGAATAGACTCTATTCTCCAAAAATGTCACAATATACCAGGGGATAAAGATGTTTTTTTAAAAAAATAAATAACAATTCAGAATAAATAAATGGATAAATCCAAGATTTGTACCTGTTATATGATCCTTTCTATGAGAGAGTAAGGTATTTTGTATTAGACATTTACATGAACACAATAGGGTAATGAGCCATCATATTTAAGGCTTAAATTCAAATGACTATGACATTTTTGTAGGGGGACCCAAATTCTGAAAATATATTTACCATTAAAATATTGACCAACTTATTAAAAATGGAAAACAATTGATTAACATTTTTAAACTCGCTGTGGATTACTATGTTTCTTTTCACAATTTCAGTGAAGCTTCCAAACTATTGGCAAAAAACGAAACGATTATCTCAATTGGAATCATGAAGACAATTTCCTATGTGGAACTCCATTAGCTATTTTTTCTCTTTCTCAGAATAATTTTTATATTGTTTGGATTCGTCTTAAATGAGCTGGAGTCTGTGGTGTAGTCAATTCATTTAATGAAGCTATTTTAATGGATTAAATCGTACTGCAGATTTCTAGCATTTTTTTTTTGCCCAAAGTCTCATTGGTTTTGAGAAAGGTCTGACTTATAATGGAGATGTGATTATATAGAGTGAAAAAGGATTTTTAAAATGTTTTATCTGAAGTCTTTAAGAATTATGAAAGAGCTTTATTCATTTCCAATATTCACTAAGTACAATTTAATATGTGCATAGGACTGAGAGCTAGGTACTGTGCATGGTAGTACATGGCTTTCCTACTTCTGTCTCAAATAATCCCTTTTACAGAATCTTGTTCATCCATGCACAGCATCCCAAATCCCCCTTATGTTGATTATAGTATAAATGTATTATGAATTACATATCATTGTTAACCATCATTTTGGCCAGAAAATTCTCACAATTTCAATTGACACCATCAGCAACTTGCCTGAAAAACATATTTCAAGCAAATCCTCCTCAAATATTTGATAAATTCACATAGTAGGAGTTCTGATCAGGGCCCTTTTCTAAGATTACAGTTTCTGAGTAAATGAGTTGTGAGCTTTCAGAGCTAGATGTTACTAAAGAAATGCAGTTATAGAGGCATGAGTTACCTTGAGCAAGTGAGTGTCAATCCTGGGAGAACAGTAGAATTATCTGAGAAGTTTATAAAATGCTGATGTCCTAGA
Organism: Cheirogaleus major; assembly: GCA_963574435.1. Taxonomy (NCBI): domain Eukaryota; kingdom Metazoa; phylum Chordata; class Mammalia; order Primates; family Cheirogaleidae; genus Cheirogaleus; species Cheirogaleus major. The sequence goes on along the minus strand of CAUYPO010022776.1, from coordinate 12,943 downwards.
TTCATCCTCAGAAATTTTGAAGTTTACTTGGTTTTGGATAGAGCCCAGCCATCTGAATTTTTAATAGCTCTCTAGGCAATTCTAATGAACAGTACTTAAATTCTTGGCATTGATCTTTCATAGTCACAAGTAATCCTCTTCCAAGTTTTGAGGTTTTAGGCAGGGAATAAAGGAAGAATGAGAAATCCCTCAAGTCCTCTGAGGAGCCAGTGGTGTGATAGGGTCTCTGGCTCAAGAATAACATTTCTTAGTAAAAGTCTTACGAATCCACCTTAAACAAGCAGATGATTTTCTAAATTGCTCTGAACAACTCTGTTCCTTATCTCTCTCCAGTTCTTCAAAATCTAACTTAAAGGTTTGATTCAAGGACTAAGTCATGGACTTAGACTATTAAGGATTATCTGTCCAATATATGTAACCTAAACATTTGTACTCCCATAATATGCTGAAGTAAAAAAAAATTTAAAAAATAAACATTATCTATCCAGATACAAAGAACACAGTAATTTTTATTCATATTACCTGTTTGAGCAGAAGCCACTATACAATAGAAGTAAAGCATTCTTGGGGTGATATGACCCTGTGTATAAATGGAATTTTTCACTTTCCCATTTTGGTCTTTCTTTTCCTAGATTATTCTAACATGTTCTTGGCCTTTAAACTATTGTTTTGTACTAACTTCTTATTTTTTTTTGTTTTTGCATTTATTTTTACCCTTCTTTGCCTTTCTCTTCATTTTGTGATGTCTTCTTTCACTTTTGTTTATCATTGTGGGCAATAGCTATAGCATACAGATGGAAGAGAGGTTAGATTTAAGGAATGCAACATATTGGGAGTTCCTTAAAATAATTTTGAAAGCATTTCATAAAGAAGGGAGGTGGTAAAAATTATGTATCAGAGCAATAAAGCCCAGAAAATAAGTTCCAATGTAACTGTACCACTTACCCAAGATGAAAAAATTCAAGAAGTAGAAAATCACATATACCAAATAATTATACATATTTTAAATGTATAATCTGTTTACTTGATAGAGAATCTTATTGCCTAACATTATTGAAAAAAATTTGAAATAGTGGTCCTGCATCTTATTGTTATATTAGTGCTATATTCTGAGCACATTGGAGATTTCATAACACTTGTAAAATGATTAATAAAATATTTGTTAATGAAATGTATTACTTATATAACACCATAACCAGATCACTAGATTCTCTAACACAAGAATTTTCAGCACTCAATTAACCAGAAATGTTACACTGCTTTTCTTATTAGAATTTTTGATAAAATAAAATATGAGGGAATTCTAGGGGAACATAGTTTTTGGGATTTTTTTTTTTTTTTTTAACATTTGATCTACCTATTGGCGTTCCATAGAGTCTCCATGTTACCTTCACGCTATGTTTGCAGTTACACAAAAGTGTTAGAGGTTATACAGGAATGTGCCAACTGAAGCTTTAACAAATGTGTGCAGTGTCTTTTGAAATCCATAACTATCATTTCCTGCTGTGCTTAATTTCAGGACCCAGAGCTATTATTAAACTTTAAGAAGTGTTTGTTCTTTTATCTGGAGATTGTATCGTAACACATTTATTTAATTATTTATTTTGTGTATGCATGAAAAAGTGAGTGAATTAATAAAATGTGGTCTATGTATACCACGGAGTTCTACTCAGCCACAAAAAAACAGTAGTTATCTAGCACCTATCTAGTATTATCCTGGATAGAGCTGAAGCCCATTCTACTAAGTAATGTATCACAAGAATGGAAAAACAAGCACCACACATACTCATCATCAAATTGGTACCTACTGATCGACACTTATGTGCATATATGGAAGTAACATTCATCATGTGTAGGGCAGGTGGGAGTGGGAAGGAGGGGATGGGTATATTCACACCTAATGGGTGTGATGTCTGGGCAATGGGCATGGGTGGGGCAAAGGCAATATATGTAACCTAAACATTTATACCCCTATAATATTCTGAAATTAAAAAAAAAGGAAAAAAAGGCAAATTTCCAAATTCCTTAGAAAACGCATACTAGTTCAGTGTGTATAAACTTAAAGGTGAAACAAAATGGATAGATGAGAATAAAATAACCTAATGCTTACAGATATTTAGCTATTTAAAGTTGAAAGGACCCTGCTAAAAAGAGCTAACAATTATAGGCTGAGATTTAATGTGAACTGATATAAGGTACTAATCATATATTTTGGCATTTATTTCAAAAAATTTTATTTAAGGAATTTTTAAAAATAATGACTTATTGAGGGCATACATGTTCAAGCTGTTTTAAAAAACACATTTCATATTTAATAAACAGTGAAAAGATAATTCTTGGGTAAAATCCAGTGAGAGAGATAAAGCTAAATCTTAAAGAAAGAACATACTTATACACTTAGGCCACATGATCATGGCACTCACATCGATTTTACAAGGATAATTTAAAAAAAAAAATTTAACTCTGTTCAAAAGATGAATGTCTACACATACAGTTATAAACTCAACATAAGCATTAGTTATTTTACCGACTATTGCCAAGCTACACTAGAGCCACAGAAATACTTAACTGAGTTGAAATAGGTCAGAAATGCAGTTTAGAAAAGTCAAGAATAAATGCCATGCCAGAAGCCATCTGTGTCAGTGACAATGTTAGTTCATATAATGTGGATTGGGAAAAAAAATCTTAGATGAAATACACATTTGCAACACATATCTTGTTACTCTGTTAACTATATAGTAAATTGCTATTTCCTATAATGTCTACATAATTAACAATTATTAATAGAGAGTAGGGGGTCAGAAAGTGCTAAACAGAGGTACAGATGTTACACATATTTCCAATATGTGTAAACAATCTAAAAGAGATACATACATAAAATAAAATGAATATATTCCTATTAGAATTCTGAGGAGTAAAAGAGGAGAAAGAAGCTATCACTATCATCAACTTTGCTGTGTAAGTTTAAATTTCAAACTATATTCCTAGTACCAGAAAAAAAACTCCTAGAATATAAATAGATAATAATTCAGAGTTATCTTGTTTTTACCTTTTTAAACAAAGAATGCCAAATATTTTTAAGGAAAATAAGTAAGTTCATAAAGAGAAGAATGAAAAACTCATGTTCAATTACCTTTTCTAATTTTTTGGCCTCAATGTGTCGAAGTACTTGTTCTCGCCAATCATGAGGAACTTTACTTTTTCCTGGAGGATCTAATAAAGAATGCTCAGAACCAACTCTTGCATTTGGTCTTTTTGAAGGACTAGTCCGTGAATAATTGAAATCACTAACTGACATAGTTCTCTCTGGTATTTCATTAACAGAGGGTCGAGCACTCTGAGGCCTCGATGCATTTGGACCATCAATGCTGTATGTTCGTGCAGAAAGAGGTCTCTGTGATCCTGACATAACTGGAGGAGTTCTTCCCACTGAATGTAACTCTCTGTATGATAAGTAATCCCCTTCAGGAATTTGGGCCCGCCTTGTGGGACCTGGATCACCAAGATTTACAGAGGCTGCAGAGGACACACTACTTTGTCGTTGAATCGTAGTTCGAGTTACAGCAGGAACTAGTCGGTCATTTGGTGAAATGGCCCACATTTCCCCAGGTCTTGCTGCCCCAAGTCTCTGATGCAAATGGTATGCAGTGTTAGCTCGAACATTGTTATGGTTAGAAAAATTCATGTTGGCAGAATGTTTAGGATAACTGTGATTTTCTGTGCTCTCTGATCTAGGAAGGCGCTGAGGAAAACTGACATGATCTATTTGGGGATTTTGTTTAGAGTGCCACAAAGTGTCTTTGACTGCAGCACTGCTACTATACTGGATATTATATTGTGGAGGACCATATATTTGGGGGGTAGATTGTGGGCCACTTGCTGTGGGGCCTCTTAATAGGTTTGGCTCTTCAGGATTATGATTTGAATCAAACTTGAAAATTGCCTTTGTACCCGAGATTAAATCAGAAGATGAAGAAGAACCAGTAAATACCTGCAATGGTTGATCATACAACAGTGTGGCGGACTTGCTTCTGACTATATTTTTTCCATCAATAGCAGGTGTGATTTTAACTGTTGTACTTGGCTGCTGAGTTCCATTATCACTAAGAATGTCATAGATTTTTAGCCCTCCAGTCTCCATATTAGTTATGCTATGAGATTTTACAACAGATCCAACTGGACCACTTCTCTGAGGGGAGAGATCTTCAGTGCTTTTGGAAATACCTAAGTCAACAGAAGAATCAGTATCTTGTGGTTCAGTCCTTTTAGGAGACTGTGAAGTTTCCTCAGAAAGTCCATTTACCTTATTTACAGATTCCAGATTAGGATACTTGTTTCCATTTTCCAAGTGCTCTTCTTCCCCTTTAGAATTAATGCTTAAAAATCCTGTTCCAAGGACAATATCATGTGTCTTTGATCTTTCCATTATCTCTGGTTGAAATGTATCATTAGTTATAAGCTTATTAAGATTCATATTGATGTGATCTAATTTGTGAGATTCATCAGATGTGGCTGTTGACTCAACACCTTTCTCAATTAGAACTAGTTGTTCTTCAATATTCAAATCATATTCTGGCAAGTTAAAATCTTTTTTATCATGAACCTTGAACTTTTCCTCTGTTGAATTGTTTAAAATATCTCCATTTTGTAAAAGGCTGTTAAAATTTTCATCTTCTTGCCTAAAATAAAGATAATTTTATGAAAAACATAATAAAGCAAAGTTTTCCTAATAACAGGGGACATTAATAAATAACTAATTAAATTGTGTAGATAGACAAGTTAAAAAAAGGTTCATGGGAGTCACAGATAAAAACTATTTATCATCAAGCATGTAATTTAAAAATATTATCTTAGTAGTCAAGTAATATAGCTTTAAGTCAGAGATAAATAAAACAATTAAAATTCATAGTTAATATTGAGATTAATTTTCATCAATAAACTCAATCTAATTTAATAGGGCTAAACTATGTATAAAAGTATAATTATGCATCTTCTGCTGCTGCATCTTTTCACAAATGTGCTAAAAAAAAATGAAATGCTTGAATAAGGGCAGATAAATGGAGAGAAAGCCAATAACTTGAATAGGTAAGAGCACAGGACATTTTTCCGGATAATTCTGAAGCCTTACATTATCAACCATGTTAACCACAGTTAATCATATTAACTAAGTACACGGTTATTATTAAACTCAAATAGATAAGAAAATTGTATAAAACAAAGAACTGAATAATCAACCAAAGTTTTATATTAAATATGTAAAAGGGATCAAAAGAGAAGCTAAGTCTAATTACTCTTTTAAGTAGCTAGTTGTATTTGGCAAGTATTTTATAAATGTGCTATTCCAAAATTATAGAAAATATTTTATTTTTACTTGTTGATAAGAAAACATATTTGTGTTCTCTTGTGTGAATATTCAGGTTATGTTTATACAAAAATTTCTTAATATCGACTTTCCCATTATGTAAAAGATAATATTATTAAAAATAAAGTACCAAAAGGTTAGATATTTATTTATTTATTTATTTTTCAGCATATTATGGGGGTACAAATATTAAGGTTATGTATATTGCCCATGCCCCCCCACTCGAGTGAGAGCTTCAAGCGTGACCATCCCCTAAACGTTGCACATCTCACTCATTATGTTTGTATATATCCATCCCCTCCTCCCCCTCCCACCCGCCTGACACTGGATAAATGTTATTCCTATATGTCCACTTAGGTGTTGATCCGTTAATAAAAGGTTAGATTTTAATTATATAAGAAACATGAATTATAAAATACCATGCTATTTCCCAATAAACAAATAAGTAAAATTTTATTATTCAACAAACTAATCATGATGTTAATATCTAAGAGGTTATAAAAAAATAAGAATTTTAGGGTTGGTGTAGTAGCTCAGGCCTCTAATCTTAGTACTCTGGGAGGCCAAGGCAGGAGGATTACTTGAGGCCAGGAGTTCAAGACCAGCCTGAGCAAGAGCGAGACCTTGCCTCTACAAAAAATAGAAAATTTAGCCAGGCATGATGACACACACCTGTAGTCCAAGCTACTTGGGGCACTGAGGCAGGGGGAATTGCTAGAGCCCAGGAGTTTGAGGTTGCAGTGAGCCATGATGACGCCACTGCAATCTAGCCGGGGGCAGGGGGATGGGAGGGGTGGTGAGGACTGAGTGAGACTCTGTCTCAAAAAAAAAAAAAAAATCAGTACAATAAACTTTTAGTTTAATAACAACCCAAATCTTTCTCTCAAGCATACTCTAGCTGATAGACTAATACCAAGGCAGAATGATGGCATGGTCTTGCTTTGATAATTACATTACTTGAGAGTCTAGATAATAAAATTTGTTTTAAACTTCTGTTAAATTCCGGACTACAGAACTTAACATTTACATCTCTCTGAGAGTTTGTCTAAGCCAAACATATAACACTAGTTAAGAGTATTTGAAAGAACCCTTTGATGGCATCCTCCCAAAATGTTTCTGCATTTCTAACTATAAAAATACCCCAAATAGGCTGTTTATGTTTTAACACCTAGAAATATTATACAAATGTTCCTTATAATCAAGAGATTGAGAATCTATTTTTATTCTTCCCCATTTAGAAAACTAATTTAAGATGGAAGTGTCTAAAAATTAAATAATTAGTAATAAAATGGGGACAGAAATTATATACTGCCTAAACCACTTCTTAATATTTGTGAAATGCTTTATGTTTTAGTTATGTATTTATTAATTGCCTTACTATTTCTATTTATTGTACAAATAAAAAATTTTGTAATATATTCACAAACCTGATTTTGGAGTTAATATCAATATGAGTTTGTTTCAATGGAGAGCAGAGTGAGGTGTCTTGACTACTATCAGTATTAAGAGAAACTGAATCAGACATCCGAGATGGAGAAGAACAATTGCTGTTATTCTGATTGCTATTGTGTGTAACTTCATCTGATAAAGAATCTGTATCCTTTGTATCATCTGAAACAAAAGAAACAAAAAAAAAATTAAGACCAATGATAAATTCACCAGGAACTGTGCAAAATACTTTCCAGTAATGACAAATGGCAAATGGTTCCATACATGAGGTAATAAATTATATGGATAAGAAGATAACCAGAGGCACCTCTGCAAATTCAGTCCTAATACACATAAAGATTAAAGAATTTTAAAACAGTGAGACCATTTTTTTAAATGTAACCAATGTTAAGGTTACTGAAAATTCGATTTAGTTTACTGACAAGATGATACTATGCAATGTTTTCTAAAGCCAATTAATTTTAGTGAACATGCTTTCTACCCATGTATAATTTCTAAGACTCATAATAAAAAGCATAGTTACAGTTCACAACCTTTGTAAACTTGTCTGGGTAAAAAATTATTTCATACATGTGGGGAATTTTTTTCATCTCTTCTGGTAATAAAAGTGAGCAATGCAGCCAACTGCTCCCACAACACACACACACAATTACCAAACAAATCGAGATGTTTCAAGGTCAGCTCTCTCATTTCTTCACATTTTTTAAGCCATTCATAGAATTGTTTAGGAATGGTATACTCTCAATATGTGAGATGATTGTGTATGTAACAATTATGGAAAACAGAAATAGTGTTCATATCCTATGATAGGCAGGTATGATAAAAAGCAGTATTTTTTTAAAGTAGTGGTAAAAAAGTTGTTTTTAACTAACTTATTCTAGCCAAATCATGGAAATAGTGTATAAGACATATTCACAGAAGATTATATGAATCAAGGATATTTTTGCTGTTCTGCTCTTCTAAGATCTTAGTATTAATAGTATAGCTCAAGCAGTCTGGATTGAGTTTACAGTTGACAACAGCAGCATATGGGCTCTGTAACCTCAACCTCAAGGTATTTGGCTCTTGGGTTCTTAATTTTAAAATACCATTAAACTAGACGGCTAAATTCTTTCATAAATATATTCCTTTTCCTCCTCATCTGGGAGTTATTGTGACAACTGACAATAACATGTAACTTAGCATAGCACCCTGGCAACTAGTAAGTGCTCAACAAATACTACATATCATTACCAAAATTATTATGAACCTAAGCTACCCAAGGGCCACCTTGAAAGTATCACTGATGCCATAAAGGCAAAAGGCTGGATAAATGTTTGGTGAAGATGGTGTAGAGACAGTCAGGTGCTGGTGGGGAGGGGTGAAGGAAGAGACAGATATCCTTCAAGATTTAATTTATCTCAAGAATCTAAGATTCTGTTACACGAAAGAATGGCTGGCAGGAGTTGAGGAGAATGTAAAAAATGTTCTGGGATAGATAAGAGTAAAATAACAATGAGCGTCCGGTTCTGTGCTAGATTGGAATACTTTCCATAATCTAGCCCTTTTGATATAAAATCCTTTGATAGCCTTACTGTATGTCAAATTAGATACACAGATGTAGATAAACTTAACTCAAAGATCACATACCAGATAAGCAATAATGTAGGTGTATTAGCCTGTAAAGTAAATTTACATGTAAGTAAATTTGCTTTGCATGTAAGTAATTTGCCTGTAAGTAAATAAGCCTTGTAAGTAAATTTGCATAAAGGGAGGGAAAAGATCTATGAAGATCTTTCTTTAAAAGTGAATAATAAGGAAGGAGAAGTTTTCAGAAAGGCATGTTTAAAAACTTATTTTAAAAATATATTTCAAATAACATTTCAATGAAATTTATTCCAAAAAATTTATAAATTTTATTCAGGCAATTTCTATTCTTAGTGCTTTCCTTTAACATCTAACCTTTTTTGTTATTACTAAGTGCTACGACTTTTGGCTGGTTAATAGATGTTTCAATTAATGGTGGTCGCATCTCTGCCATTTTCATCTCTTCATCAGAAGAAAGTTCTTCAGATTCCTAGTTTAAGAAAAAAGAGGTTAAATTAAAATTAAATTTTGGTTTCTTTAAATAAATAAATATTAAGTCATAAGAACTTCAATAGGAAAACAAAGAATATTAAGAACATGCATGAAACATTTTCATGGTAATAGTGACTAAAACTAATGTATGATCTATCTCATTCAAGACATCGCAATAAAACTATGGTAATTCTTAACAATATGCCAACATGCCTATAGGATAATTTCCTGTGGGAATCCTTAATTCAAGTATATTATGTCCCTGGTACTGCATCACATGCTAGACAAACAAAAATGAATAAAACAATGCCTGCATTCGAAAAACTCAGGTTAGTGAGGGTGCCTCAACAAAACGTTTCTCCCTAATCCTCAAATTTATTCTCTTAAGAATCACTGGGTTCAAGGGAATCAGATGGACTGAGATGTTCTGCCATCAAAATGAACTAATGGCAATTTTTACCCAATTTGAAGACAGAATTTTTTATTATTCTCCATGAATTTTTCTGTAATACTTGGCAGTAGTCCCATATTATCTCCCATTGAGTGCTGCCAGATAGCAAATAAAATGACTTGTTAGTCAACAAATAGAAAAATTTTAATATTATATATACTGTATATGAAATCAGATCTTCTGCAGGCTAAATCATTCCTAGTTAAAATGATGGAAATAAATAAATATGGTGAAAAGCAATCAGAGGTCCTTAAAAAGGTGTTCAGTTAAAGGTACTAAGACTTTTAGGTATTCATAAGTGCCATAATAAACATATGGATTGGGATCAGCAAACCATTTCAGTAAAAGACTAAGTATTTTAGACTTTCCAGGCCAAACTGTCTGTGTTTCAACATTCAACTCTGCTGTTGTGGTGCAAAAACAGTCATAGACAATATATAAACAAATGAGCATGGTTATGTTCCAATAAAACTTTAATTTTCATGTGATAAAATAGTATTCTTCTACTGATTTTAATTAACCTTTTAATAACGTAAAACTATCCTTAGCTTGCAAGCTATTAAAAAACAAGGAATGGGCCAGATTTAGCTCACAGGCCATAGTTTGCCAACCCTGCTCAAGACTGTACTATAATGGAAAGAGTTAAAGGCTGCTGGTTAGTAGAGCAGGAAAAGGAGGTGGTAGTTTTGAAGAATGAGTAAAGAAGGGAATGACATTTTGAACAGAGGGAAGCACAGTATGGCAAGTCAGCACTGTGCAGCAGGAGCTCAGGATAAGTGGCAGGAGAGACAAAAAAAAGGTAGATTGGATTGCATAGTGAAAGGTTATTCTCTGAAAATGGACTCGATTAAGTATGTATTAGTCATTACTGTAAGTTGCCAAGCCAGGAACTCATAAGATCAGAATTATATTTTAAAATGTTAATTCTGGTGTTAAGAATGTACAGGAAGAGAAAGAGACTGGCAGAAAGAAATCTATCACCACAGTCCTGAAGAAAATGAGATTACGTCTGTCCTTAGGCAATGGCAGTGGTGGCTGATAAAGAGAAAAAGAATTTCATAGAAATTTTGGTATTATCAGGACTCAATGACAGAATAAATGTGAAGAATGAGAGAACAGGAGAAGGAAGGACAAACTGTCCACTTTGATCTCTGATATCCACAGCATTTATATTGCTGACGACTCTTTCTTCTTCAAATATTTATATTACATATGGATTTTTGGGAACTGCAGTTTCCTAAATCTCTTGCCACCTTTCTGTCTCCTTCACTTATGTCAATCTTCTAACAGCCCACATTTTTTCCCTCTCTTATTTGTTCCCCTTGGATACTGTGTTTTCTTCAGTAATTATGTTGACAATTCTCCAATTTATAATCTACCTTTGATTTCTCTTCTGAGCTGAAGATCCACATTTCTGTTGGATATGTCTAATTGATGGTCTTGCCAATTGTTCAAATTCCACATACCCATAAACAAACTGGTCCTTCCAAGCCTGTTTGTTCTCTTAACAGCTCATCCTGTTAATGGTATCATCTCCCTCATCAGTCACGGTTATGTCACTATTCACCCTTTTCCCTTCTTTATAGAGATATTTACATGTTACATTCCTCCTCTAATATTCTCACAACTAACTTTCAGCCCATGTTTTTTTGCTATCTTTATACAAAAAAAGCTGGCTGTGTGCAGTGGCTCATGTGTATAATTCTAGAACTTTGAGGTGACAGGATTATTTGAGGCCAAGAGTTCAAGACCAGCCTGGTCAATCTCTACAAAAAATTTTAAAAGTTAGCCAGGTGTGGTGGCACATGCCTGTAGTCCCAGCTACTTGGGAGGCTGAGGTGAAGGATCACTTGAGCCCAGGAGTTGGAGGCTGCAGTGAGCTATAATTGCGCCATTGTGCTCTAGCCTGAGTGACAAGAATCTCTTAAAAAACAAAATAAACAAACAAAAAAAACAGCCGTCAAACTCAGAGAATTCAGTAGCCACTGTAACATAACTCTAATACACAGCTCTACCACAGTAATACTCTACTAAAAGCCTTCTGTGGCTCTCAAGGACCACAGAACACTAAGTCCAAACTTCTTAGCGTGGCTTTCAAGGGCCTTCATGATCAAGCTTCAATCTACTATACTGATTTTATTTCATAATATTTGCCCTGATATATTCAGTAAGATAAAACATATTCTCTTCCACATTTTTCAAATGCCATTCTTTAGTTCTCATTATTCCTTCCACATTTCATTTGGTTCTCTTTTTGCCAATTGAAATCTTTCAAAATATAGGTCAAATGCCTCTTTCTCCTTAAAGGATCTATGGATCTTCAAAGCCAGAAAAGATCTCTTTTCTAAATTGATATAATACTTAATACTTTGCTTATGCACTTAGCACAGTTCTACACTTGATTCTACATATTTGTACTCATTTTAATCTACATATCCACTTATCCATTCTGCCACTACAGCTCCAAACACAGTGTCTCACACATAGAAATTACACTAAATGAGTCATAAGTTCACTGGGACAAACTTAGTAACTTTTTCAGACTATGTTATATTAGCTTCAATGCATACAGTAGTATATTGAGTAATGTTAACCATCAAAGTACATCCAAAAACCATGAGGTTTTTTTCCCTTGTAGTAAATGCGAACTCACAGGATAAGCATGAAAATAAATGATGTACTTTGAATACATTTTGAATTTTCAGAAATAAAGATGCTATTATAGCCCATAATATCACTATTTCTTTATACCAATGCTGTTCAACAGAACTTTCTACAACGATGGAAATGGTCTTTATCTGTGCTAGTGTGCGTTAGTGGTAGCCACTAACTAGCCAGATGTGGCTACTAACCATTTGAAATGTGGCTACTACGAGTAGGAGGCACAATTTTAAATTTTATCTATTTAATTTCAATTTATTTTTATTTTTATTTTTTTCCTTTTATTTCATCATTTAATGGGGGTACAAATATTGTCAGGGTTACACACATTGCCCCCACCCCCCCCCCCCACGTCAGAGCTTTAAGCGAGACCAATCCCAAGGTGGCGCGCACGGCCCACATTATGTAACTCTACACTTCCTCCCCCCTCCTGCCTGCCCTCCATCCAACAAATTTTTTTCTTTTACATTTTGGATACATTGTATAACTTTGCCTCTCCCTAAGAAGGGTTAGAGGTATGCCCTTCCCCCCCACAATGCTCGCCACATCCCTATGATGTGGGTCTTGCCCCTCGCCCCACAAAACCCTGGTGAACACTACCACCATTTGAACACCATAATTTTAATCAGTCAGTACCAATTTGATGGCGAGTAGATGTGGAGCCCACTTTCCATATCTTGTGTCGCCTCACTTTGGATAACGGGCTTAAGCTTAATCCAGGATAGCATAAACGGTGTCAGCTCACTGTCGTTTCTTAGAATTGAGTAATATTCCATTGTGAGCATATACCACATTTTACTTATCCACTCACGAATTGACGAGCACTTGGGTTGTTTCCATGACCGTGCAATAGTGAATTGTGCTGCCATAAACATACGGGTGCAGATGTCTTTATAATAGAATGACTTATGCTCTTTTGGGTAGATGCCCAACAATGCTATTGCTGGGTCGAATGGTATTTC
>CAUYPO010022772.1:0-22824 GCA_963574435.1 Cheirogaleus major | reverse complement strand
AAAGGAAAAGGAAAGAACTGATTTGATTTGTGACATTTACTGATTTTTATAGTGTCAACATTCCCACCATGGTTGACTTCCAACTATCGACATGGTGCCCCTGGAGGTGGAGTTGAGTTGAGAAGAAATGCCAACAATAGGCTCTCACTAGCTGATGTCACTGTCCCCAGAGCCACATGGAGCCTTTCTAGGCTCTCAGGATGCAGCTAAAACAGCAGGCCAAGTGTCATGAAAAAGCCTGGAACATCTGCTAAGAATGACAATGAGGGAAGTCTTGGTGGAGGAAAGAAGCCTTAGAATCATGGGGCATTAAAGCAAGAGGGAACTTGGAAATGACACATTATTTGATATCATCTATGTTGGTTTATAGATGAAGCAACAGGCTCAGGGAGAGAAAATGTCCACAAGGTCACTGTTTAGCAGGTAGAGATAGAGCTGGGACTTCACTAGGCAGGTCTCACTTTTCCATCTCCCCTTAGGTTTCTCACAGTAGGGTAAAATCAAGTAAGTGCAAATCACATTATCCCTGTTACCGTGTGGGGGACTCACAATTGTCTAGAAGCAGTCGAATTGTGGTTCTGACACTGATATGTTGACAAATCATATAATTCTGATACTCTTCCATTCCAGCTTCCTCATCTAAATGCTTAGAAAGATAATTATTATCATGTAATTTTCATAGGAAAGATTCTCACGATCACTCTGGAAATTACTGATTCCAGTATAAACACGTGTCTTATGTTAAATATTAATTCTTCAATGTATTAATTTTATTTTTTACAAAACTAAATTAAGTGGGAGAAAAATACCAGCTTTCTCCTTATTTATTTATTGGTACTCCAGTTAATAGCTTTTTCAGTGTTTGTATTTGGAAGTCTATGCTAATGTTTATGCCTTGGAACAGACAACTAGATTAGATTTTTGATAGTTAAGTGTAAGTTTTGGTTTAATCTGCGAATATTGTGCATAAATTGCTAGAGCAGAAACTTAGACCTCGGGGTCCCCTAGCCTTGCATAAAGCAGATGGGTAGGTGTCACTATCTCTGCCTTTTACTAGATGAGGAAACTGAGGCTCTGAAGATTGAGTGGCTTGCACAGGTCAGATGGGCGGTAAGGACAAGAGTTAACTCTTGACTATGGTCTTCGGACTCTGAGGTTGAGAAGTAGACTTAATTTACCAGCTGGAGTGTGTTGATCAGGAAAGATGTAAATGTGGTTCAAACAACTCCTTACCTGTACAGGCTTTTGTCTGTCTTAAAGTTGAGGGGGAGGCTGGTCTTCTGAAGTTGCAAATACAGAAACAAGTGGAAGAAATAGTGAATGGGGAGCAAGAGGGTTTGGGGTCCAGGACACAGGTAGAGAGATGGGCAGGAGGAGGAGTCTCTTCCACTGAGATGAGAGTGAAGGACCTGGGAAAGGGGTAGATGTGCACACCTTTAGGGAGGTAGGAGAGCAGCTGGAAGAGTCTTATGGCCTTTTTTTCCTCCTTGAGGTCAGACCTACATTCGGTTCATATTCTTACTTCCCCAAATGGCCAAATGCATTGACTTAAATTAGTAGTTTCTCTGAATATTTTGTGAATGAATGAAGGATTGAAGTGAAAAATAAAGTAATTCCCTATTTTTCCTTTATTCTTTTGTTCAACATTGCTAACCCTAACACGATGACCACTTGTCTTCTACCTCCCAGCACCTGCCAAAGCTTTTTGCATATACTAGGTGCAGGGTGAATATTTGTTTTTCACTTCATTTGGGTTCTTTGGGGGAAACATATATAGGAAACATTCACTTACTGAGGCTAGTGGACGTATCGCCTAGTTGGGTTTCCCTAAGAAGCTGTCCTCTGGCAGTTGCATTCTGATTTGAGTTCAAGGTCAAGTGATTTATTTGGGAGGCGAGCCCAGGAAACCCCAGCAGGGTAGTGGGGAAGTGAGATGGGAAGGGGAGGTGACTTGACAGGCCAGTGACCCCAGCGGGCGAGTGGATCTGAGTTCTGTTGGGTGACAGTGTGGAACCAGTGCCCGGGGTCACCCCAACCAAGGTGCAAGGGGTTTGGCGCATTCTGCAATTCCCATCTGTCACCGATGAAGAGCTCCTACTGGGGGGGGTGTTAATTTTCTGACTCATCTAGTCTGTGCCACGTTCGAGCATAAGGGAGGGGCTCTGATGGCGGGGAAAAGTCCCCAGGCTGAAAGATGTGCTGCTGGCATTTGGGGGAGAGGCCAGCATGCACTGAAATGGCAAGGGCTGAGGAGAAAAAAGTAGGGTTCTGGCAGAATCTGCTACAGAATACTCACTTATCCTCCTCTTATCCAGCTTCTCTGTCTTCCAAAAGTTATTTTCTTGTGTGTGTTTATGTGCGTGTTTGAGAAGGGTCTTGTTTTGTCTCCCAGGCTAGAGTGCAGTGGTGTTGTCATAGCTCGCAGCAACCTCAAACTCCTGGGCTCCAGTGATCCTCCTGCCTCACCCTCCTGAGTACCTGGGACTACAGGTGCCCATCACTGTGCCCAGCTTATTTTTCTATTTTTTGTAGAGATAGGATCTCACTCTTGCTCAGGCTGATCTCGAACTCCTGGCCTCAAGCAATCCTCCCGCCTTGGCCTCCCAGAGTGCCAGGATTACAGGTGTGAGCCACTGTGCCCAGCCTTCTTTTGTGTTTTAATGTCAGCATTTTTATTTGTTGATAGCAGAAAAAATCTTACAATGTATGAGAAAATATAGCATATCATGGTTATATCCCTGATGGTTACTTTTATTAACTATTTGCTAGTAGGCTTGGAAATTTAATAACTTGTCAAATGTTATAGAATAATTTAAATACGTAAGACATGCTTAAAGAAAATTCATGCCTATGTTATTGGATGTTTGGTCTTCAGTTATGTTTAGCCTGAGATATTGGGTTGAAACGTACTGCTTCTTTTTAAAATGTATTTTGACCCTTGATATGTCTGCTTGTGAATTAACCACAGCAGAGCTTGTGCTCGGCGTGGACAGGGACATGGTCTCTTTCATTCGTCTTTGTATTGTCACTGGCATAGTGCCTGGCGTGGAGTCGGTGTTTGCCAAATATTTGTTGAAAAATAAATGTGAGATTAGTAAGATCAAGTTAAGATGGAAGGAGAATCTTTCCAATTCTGTAAATAAATTTGTGATGTGTAAATATTAATATAAGAAAGAAAACTCATACATTAGATCCTGTAAATAAGATTGATTGCAGGGAAATGAATATAGCAATCCAGTGGTCCTCACTTGTTCAGCTTTTTGATATTTCTATTACAATACCACCATTAGTATAGACAAAATATAGAATGTTTATAAATGTATCACATCGGTGTAGTTGATAGTGGCAAAAATGACACAAGCTTCCTTTTGGCCGAGTTCTTGAATATACTTTCACGGGAAGAAGTATGACATTGTATTAATAAATCAGACACATTGCACAGAGACAATGACAAAAACAAAACTACATGCTGGAGAAAAGAATCACGCATGATGGATGTATCACCATAAATACATTTCCTTGTATTGTCTGGCAAAGGCAATATCAAACTCACCCTGTTTCCTAATAGCAAAAGATAAATAGAGGAAACAAGAATAGATAAGCATGTATTGAAATAGAAGCTTTTCATTTCCAAGTACTGTTTTCACAAATATAAACATGAATACGTTGCGCTTCAGTAAAAAATAAGCTTTCAGATACTGTGAGTCAAGGATTTTATATGAAGTGACTTACAAGTATGAAGGACACAAAGTTTTATCAACATGCAAGAATTTGGGAAATATTGTTCCCATGAGCCCTTTCTGTGGAATCTATAGATAATGAGCTTCATACAACCAAATTACTAGAGAGACATTACATAAGAAGGTGAATGTAAACTATATAGAATCCTATAGAATTAAGACTAAATGTGGAACAAGAAGGAGAGAGTATAATGTATATTAACTGTATGGTCTAACAATGTAGATATAATACAAATAAAATGGGAGGAGAGCATAAAAAAATAAGCTTTCAATAAAAGTAATATTAAGTAGACCCATAATCATTAATCTATGAGTAAATAAATAATTTATCTGAGTTACTAGTCAAGATGCTTCAGAGTTAATATTCTTCCATTCATTCAACTATTCAATAATATTTGTTGAGAGATGATTTATGCTCCCCAAAGAGAAACTATGGTATTGAACCAGAAAGATCAAGTCTCTCTTCTCGTGGAATTTATATTCCAATAGAGGGAGACAGAACATAAAATTAAAGAAAAAGCATCTATGTATTTTAAGATGGTTGTGGATATTATATAGAAAATAAAAGAATAAGATGAGTTAGGATGGTCGGCTCATTGAGTTGACTCTTGAGCTAGGACCTTCATGAGCATCTCACGAAGACAGAGCTCAAAATATAAAGTCACCGAAGTGGAAATGAGCTTGGAAGGTTTGAGGAGCAGAAAGGCAGCATTGTTGGAAGGTGGTGAATGAAAGGGGGTGAGGGCAGGGGGGTGGCCTGGCTGGATCTTACCCTTTCGAGTGAGCTATGATGTGGAGGCTGGATGTATTTTCCCTGGGTGCAGTGGTACCGTTTTGAAGGATTTAAATTGTTGGGGAACTATAGTTAGAAACCAAAGCTCCTTCTAATCCAGGAAAACCTCTCCACAAAGGTGGGAGCAAAAGGAGGCAATTTTATTAGTGAGTAAGCATTCAACCAGAACACGATGCTCATCCCAGGCAATCTGCTAAAGAGTTTGCAGAATCAGGAAGAAATCTCTCTCTTTTATGTAGCTCAGTGAAGGCGACCTGTTACATTAGATGGGCTTTGCAATTTGGAGTCACGTGAGAAGTCAGGCCCATCTCCGCCCAGGAAACTGGGAGATCACGTGTTATATTACTTGATGACTCTATTTAAAAGAGAGGAAGACCAGAGCAAGACCAGGGTGGCTTGGTCTGGGGTGGTGGCCATGGAGTTTGGAGAAAAGAGAATGATTAATGTATTAGTCAGGGTTCTTCTGAGAAACAGAACCTCTGTGTGTGTGTGTGTGTGTGTGTGTGTGTGTGTGTGTTTAGAGAGAGACAGAGTGAGAGAGTATTACTTAAGGAATTGGCTCACACAATTGCGGAGGCTGGCAAGCCCAAAATCTGCAGGGCTAGGCTGGACTCAGGAGAGTGGTGATGTTACAATTCAAGTTCAAAAGCAGTGTAGAGGGATAATTCCCTCTTTGGAAAATTCCCTCTTCTTCCCCAGTTTGTTTTCTCTTAAGGTCTTCAACTGATTAGATGAGGCCCACCCACACTACAGAGGGTGATCTGCTTTATACAAATCAACTGATTTACGTAATAGTCTCATTTAAAAAAAAACCACTTTCATAGCAACATTCAGACTTGTGTTTGATCAAATATTTGGATACCATGACCCAACCCAGTTGACACATAAAATTAACACATTGACTGCCACACTAGAAAAAAAATTTTTTTCCTTGGGTCCATGATGTTTTATTATGAAAATAGAATAAAAACTTTGAAAACAAAGTGATCCTTTCTAATTTAATGAAAAATTTATTATTTTTTATTGTTTTCTGTGCATGAGTTATATATAACTTGAAAAATAGTTCATGTGGCTCCCGAGGTGAACAGACATGAGTTACATATGCTTCATGAGGCCCCGGGCTTAAAACTAGCATGAGTTAAATACAACTCACATGGCAGTTAATGTGTTAGGCATCACAGTATAATTTTGGGAAAAGCCAATAGATTCCACCATTGTCCTGGAATGTAAGAGAAAGCTTGGGAATGCAGAATGACTCCTAGGTTTTTAGTCTATGGGTCTGGTGGATGCCATGATTGAGAAAGAGAAGTTTGGAAGTTTGCTCATGAAATCCCATCTTATTTAGAGTAAAATTAAGAGGGAACTACAGATAAAAATTAGGCACATAAAAATCAAATAAGTATAAAAACCTCTGAAAGGGGAGCACAATTCATGCATAGAGACTTTTGAACACCTTCCCTTAAAGGACTAGCTACCAACTGGTTAGTTGACTAAATTTGACCAGTTAATAAGCGCTTGCTGTTTGACAATACAATCAAAATTGCTGAAGTGTGAGGTGAAAAACATATTTATTATTAATAATGAGATATTACTGAACAAAGCTATCTGAAAAGTGGAAGATCAGCCCTGAATAAGAAGACAATAGGTTGAATAACAAAGGCAAATTCCTTTAAATATAAAGGCTAGTATAGTTAGGTTTACAGATATATATTTATATGACAAAATTTTCAGAGTTCCTGACCTTTTTAGATTAGAGGAGCCTAAATTTATTTGTGTATAGTAATGATCATAACTGTGTTTTTAAAACTGTTCTTATTTTCCTATTTCCTGTGTTTTGTGAGCAAAGCCGTTTTATGAAAATTTTAATTTTATTGCCAAGGCAGAAAGTTACTCATTTTGCCCCAGTAGGACACGAGCAGCAAGGACATGAGATCAAGCGTGGAAAGAAGTTCACTTAGATGGGAGGAGGTTTGGGCAGGTATCGCACGTTCCGTTGACAGATGCCAACTGCGGAGAAGCCAACAGATGCAGGTGTTTTGGATCCGGGGTTTATTGAGCCCTGATTCCAAGAAATCAAAGCAGCACAAATGACTAATCCGGCCATGGAAGCCCAGCAGCGGTTCGAGGTTGCAAGTGAGATTGGCACCACTTACACTCTGAGATCAGTTCTAGAACATTCCACGTGAAGCTTATGATGAATTTTTGCCTTAAAAATTCTCCTGATGCAACATCAGGAGAAAAAAGTCTTTTAAGACAAAAATTCATCATAAGCTTTACATGGAATGTTCTAGAACTGATCTCAGAGTGTAAGTGGTGCCAACCTCACTTGGGCATTGAGAACAGTACATGGAATATGGCTTGTGAAAATGTTTTGTAAACACTGAAGGACTCTTCCAGTGGGACTGTTCTAACTTTGTTGTATTTCACTGAAATGATTTGATTAAAAATGATGAGCCCATTTATTCAGACCCTCAAATATCCGTAATACTCCTACCTCACTTTGAAAGAACCACATAAATAGAAGGGACTTAGGAAAACTTTGTAAGAAGTGTTTAATTTATATTTATGTCACAACATTAAAAGAAATCAGTCAGTTCCTTATATTTGGATATTCTTTAAAAATAAACAAAAAAAGAAAAACCTTCATGTGAATTCAATTCTGATTTAAGGGAAAAAAATATGCTTACAGATCCTTTTCCCTGCTCTTTTGCAAGAGGAAGTCCGTTTTGCTAGCTAGCAGCTCTGTGCTGTCAGTATAAGCCATCCTTACACATTTCCTTAAATCACCAGTCCCAAATTACACATATAAAAAACATTATTTTTAAAGTTATTCTCATAAAATATGATCTCCAATGATATAAAACTTATATTTACTTTTCCTTTGTTGCAACCTTCACAAATTATTAAAATTTTAAATATATTCTTGTGTATTTTTTTTATACAAAGTTTAGATTGAGTATGCCAACAAAATGAAACATAATAGATACTAATTTATCTCTAGAAGCTAAGTCTGTATGATACCTATTGTTGGAAAGAAAAACAAAACAAAACCTTGTTGAGTTAGCCTGTCCTGGGTGACCCAGAAAGCACCTAATTCAAACATTTGCAAGACATGAAATGAAGATTTCATGAAATTTACCTAAAGTAAAACTATTCTTAAAATTAAAAAGAATACATACAAATCCCTAGTGGTATCATTAGAATATTTATAAATAGGTTTCATCTCTCTATCTCCAAGAGGGTTGGATGTGTCACACTTCAAAATCCTATTCTGAAAAAAAAAATATCTTATTCTGGGACATACACGTATTTAATTTTACAGCTTATCGTATTCATGTCGCCCAAGTTTTCTTTTCCTAGGTTGATATCATTTCCTTCCATAATCTGACTTTGACATTCACTCCCTATAATTCGCGAGTGTGTAAAATGGACCTTTGCATGAGGTTCTTCGTAAACTAGGACATCTTGAAGGTGTCCCGCCAAGTGCCAGCACCCAGGACAGTCCTCAATCCGGTTCTCCCTCCAGCTTCAGGGACCTCTCTTCCTGTAGTCGAAAAAGTCTTTGGGGAAATGGAGAGCTTGGGGACTTTTGACCTAAAATATTGTCCTTGTTACATGAACCCACTTAACCATGCTTTCTTTCTTCTTTTTCTTCCTTTTCTTTTTTTAAACAGACACAAGGCAATTTTTAATCTATAATGAAGACCACAAGCGCTGTGTGGAAGCAGTGAGCTCCAGTGCAGTCCAAACCGCAGTTTGCAACCAGGATTCTGAATCCCAGAAATTCCGATGGGTGTCTGAGTCCCAGATCATGAGTGTTGCCTTTAAACTATGCCTGGGGGTGCCATCGAAAACCGACTGGGTTCCTGTCACTCTGTATGCGTGTGACTTGAGAAGTGAATTCCAGAAATGGGAATGCAAAAATGACACACTTTTTGGGATCAAGGGAGAAGATTTATTTTTTAACTATGGCAACAAACAAGAAAAGAATATTATGCTCTACAAGGGGTCTGGCTTATGGAGCAGGTGGAAGATCTATGGAACCACAGATGATTTATGCTCTAGAGGTTATGAAGGTAAGAAGCTTTGTGTCAAATTTTTCTCTTCTTAGAAACTAATTCAAGAAAATATGTTCTTGTTTGGAGTGTACTAGAAATGTTAGAAAGTGATTTTCACTGTAGTCTTTGACCCAATGCCTCCTTTAACATTATAAAGTTGTAGGGATAAAGGAATTTAACGAAATATTTCTTTTCTTTTGGTTTAAGTTGTCCCTGGAGAAATGATCCATGGAACAATATTCTTTACCAATTCATTTGCCTAATAGGAAATCTTGGCAAATTCCTTGGCAATGTGGATTTCTAAATGTTCCTGATTTATGTCATCACCTCGGGAGTATTTGGAGACTATAATAATTAGAAGATTAGAAAAGCTGAGGAATTAGTGTGTAAATTAATATGCAGTATATTTAGTTAGCTATCTTAGAAAGTGATACCACCAACCGGGGGGTGGAGATCATCTTATATATAGTTGGTTCCTGGAGCTCTTGAAGATTAAAGAAAATCACAGCATTTAGTCTTCTCTCATATTGCCCACATTTCACTCTCCTTTGGCTGTGTAGAGAACAAAACAAAACAAAAATACAAAAGAACTTGTAGCCTTTTACAAAGGCTGGTCTCTGAGTCAGACAGTGTTATAACCACGTTTCAGGTTTGGATACTTGGTTATTGTGCGGAGTTATCTAGAACAACCCCAAGGTCAGAGAAAGAGCCTGCTTTTGGGGACAAGAGATAACCTGTTTCTATAATTGCTATGTCACTTGGGCTGCTAATATTGGTTGAACCTAGCTTATTGCAGCAGAGATGGAGTATAGGAATTCAGTTCTTTGTAAGGAGATACTTTATGAATGTTTCATTTTCTGCCTATATAAGGAAGAAGGGAGAGTAGGAATTGAAGTAGGGTGAGAGAAGGGCTCAGATAGAAGTTCTTCCGAGGAATTTCTTGAACATAATGTAGGTTGAGAAATTATGGGAAGGGCAACCTAAGCTAACACAACCTTCCAGGAGAAACTCAATAGAAAATTATAGGGCAGGACAAGGGCGAATTGAACTTCGCTGAGTCGAATTCCATGCATGGGACAATTATGCTAACCGAGGAACTGAACTTGAGGAAGACTTATTTTATTTTAAAATACAGTACTGTAGCTCTCCCTCGCCCACCCTTCCTATTCTCCCATTGGCTTTCAGGTAAATATGCATCGGGTTTAGGACAGTGGTTCTTAAGCTCCAGTATGCTTAAGATTCACTTAGAGAGCTTGTTAAAATTGCAGACCCTCAAGCTCCCTGGGCCACCTGGATTCTAAATAAGCCTATCAGGGAAGAGCCCATGAAACTATTCGATTATTTTTATGAAGACCTGGGCGATGGTAGTGCAGATGGTCCACTGACTATATTTTGCATACTCTTCAAAGACCTCCCAGTACTGAGGATACTCCTGCTAGAGGGTCAGGCGTCCTCAAACTACGGCCCGTGGGCCACATGCGGGTGTTTTTGCCCATTTGTTTTTTTGCTTAAAAATAAGATATATGCAGTGTGCATAGGAATTTGTTTATAGTTTTTTTAAAACTATAGTCTGGCCCTCCAATGGTCTGAGGGACAGTGAACTGGCCCCCTGTTTAAAAAGTTTGAGGACCCATGGTCTAGACCCTTAGAGTGACCATGAAATCCTTTAACTGGACATACATTAGAACCAACAACAATGGACAGAGGGTGTATCCTACAGTCTCTCTCTCTCTCTCTATGAAGAAAACCTGTTGGGGTGGGAGTGTGGAACTGGTTGAGGATGGAGATTACTTTGGAATAATAGAACCGAAACTGTAGACTTGGATGGATTTGGTAGTTGTGTGGAAGTTTGGACCACAAGAGGAAGAATAAGTTGCCTGCAGTTATATGATCCATCAGTGAGGTAGCTGGGCTTCTTTTGGCTTCTCCAGTGCCTGGGATACAAAATGACTCAGTAATTATTAAATAAATTGAGTTAGTCCTGACTGGCATCCATAAATCCAGCCCTGAAAATTTCTTGGCCAACTTGAACAGGACACCTAGCCCCGAGGTGGTCTTCGCTGGTTTCCTTCATATGAAGGAACAGGGATCCCAGTGACTGAGTGAGGCACAATTATTTCTGAATCCAGCACGTTCCTTATATGATGAATGATTTGGAAGATCAGTCCTATAACTTAGTGGAACTAAGGCTAGAATAGCATTTTAAAGTGATTAACCACCAGCTCATGGACAAAAAAGTAATTGTGAGGTAATAAAAAATAAACCTGGCATTTAAGGAAAACCAAGTAAAAGAGAAGGAAAAGAAGGAAGAAACTGACATTTATTATGTTCTTCATATATGCTACACATTTTACAAACTTGATATTATCTAAATGACTGAATGTCTGTTAAGACCTTTTCCAAGTCATATAGACTCTACCAACTGTAATTAAGAAAAGAATTGCTACCTAAAATTAAATTCTGAATATCAATTGGTGGCAATGGGTTAAATACTTCAATATAAAAGGTTGTTATCTCCCAAAGTGGGGGAGGATCCCTACAAAGATAGAGACTTTAAACACACTGGAGAATTCAGCTGCATGACTTATTTGGTTCTTAATGGAGATCTGAGCTTCTCTAACCCTTTTAGCTTAAGCTAAACCATAATCAACAATAATTCTGA
This sequence comes from Cheirogaleus major, assembly GCA_963574435.1. NCBI lineage: Eukaryota > Metazoa > Chordata > Mammalia > Primates > Cheirogaleidae > Cheirogaleus > Cheirogaleus major. Next base: position 11,571 of record CAUYPO010022772.1, on the reverse strand, counting down.
CTTTCAATTTACCTTTCCAGTTGAATCCAGAGCTTCCCACTTAATCTGTTTGCATCAGTTTTTAAAAAGACAGATATCAATTATAGATGGTATCTAATGGTCTTGAGTGGTTTCTTCTCATGATGTGGGTTAGAGAACTATGCCCAAATTCCTATTCTTCCTTATAATCCTTGTTGAGGGACTCAAGTGGAGGCTGGCTTGACAGGAAGTGGTTGGAGAGGATTTAGGTATTGACTATGGGTTTGGGCTACACAGCTTTAAGGTTATTTTCCATCCAAAGATTCCATAATTCTGTGACTCCAACCAAGAGAAAGAATGGTCTCTTTGTTTTGGAGGGAATGCAGACCTTAAAGCTGTTGTCTATACAGGAAGGAGGAAAGATTGTTCCAAAAGACCGTGGAAACAAAATGGTACTAGAGTTATTCCTAAGTACAGATGCTATATGTTCCCAGCAGAAGACTGGGGTCGAGGGAGAAAGGGGAAAAAATGAAAAAGGAATCCTCTGTGTGGGTCACCACCTATGATCAGAAGAGTGAGACCAATTCCTTCAGTGCCCTTCTTATTGGAAAGTCAGCGTTCAGAAATGTCACTGACATTCCAAATGCAAATCAATGTGTTTCTCTAGCCATGTACACGCTACTGGGCAATGCGAATGGAGCAACCTGTGCAATCCCATTCAAGTTTGAAAACAAGTGGTATGCAGACTGCACAAGTGCTGGGCGCTCAGACGGATGGCTCTGGTGTGGAACCACTACGGACTACGACGCAGATAAGCTGTTTGGATTTTGTCCCCTGAAATGTAAGTAACTATTTATCATCAAGAAGAGTTTGGCACGTTTAGTACGGCAACGTGGTGATAAGAAATTGCATTTACCTAGAGCATTTTTTTCCTAGAGTTATTTCACATTTATGATCTCATTATATCCTACCATAACTCTTTATAGATGTCATTGTCTCCATTTTATAATGGAGAAAATGCTCCATATTGTCTGAACACTAGAACACAGATCTTTGGACTCTCACCCTGGTTTTTTTTAATGTGTATTGAGATCTTGCTAACAAGACTAGACTGTAGTCCTACTATCTCAACATTTCCTGAGCTCATTCTCAGAAGACTAGACTGGACTCCACTATCCCAACCTTCCCTGTCAAATGACCTCTTTATTTCTACCAATTATCAGTTATTTTCTAAGACTTGAGGGCAACTTAAACTGTACACGATGCAATATATACTTAACACTGGAAGTAGGCATGCCATGCCTTCCTCCCTAATGCTTTACTTTTATGAAGCCGCAGATCAAAACCAGAATTTAAATGCAGCCACCAGCATATGGTTTGGTGGAGAGAGAGATGGAGACAGGCTCCCACAGTTTGTGTCAATGTAACGAAAAAGTCTCCGCGTGGTGAAAATGATCCCTATGGTACTCTTCTTAGGTTTGATTTAAGAAGAATATCATTTAATTGAACACAGCCAGGAATCAATGGAAGTGGGTCATTTATATGCTTGAAGGTTTTTGAAAAGTGCAAATTCAAGGCGTATTGCAATCATGCAAAAGAAGTAGCATCGTATTCTATTAGCGGGAAGACACAAGGACAGATGGATTCTTGGTGCTCTTCCACTCGCAGCAGGTTTTAGGTGGGGTGGAAGACGTCAGTGTTGGGTGGCAGAGTTGCGGCTGAGGAAAGAGGAAAAGAAAGTGTCCTTTCTTCCTTCCTTCACTTTCCCCGTCACCCCACCACCTCTTTCTTATGGCAGCTTCTTCCTTCCTGACCTTCTTCCCCACTGACCTCTCACCTGCTACCATAGACTGGAGCAGAGCAGCTCCTGTTTCCTGGCACCGCCCACAACTCTCTCTCCTGCTGCCCCGCAAAGGGGCCAGGGCAGGGACAGGACATCCGATGTGGTCTGGGGTGATCGGGAAGCCGCCTGAGTTGCAAAAGCATCACTTACAACTCAGTTTTCGGGACCACAAATCCACCCATGATCACGTTATCCCAAGCACTCTTGTGCAATAGTACAACTTAGAAAAATATCTTAGTTTGTCAAATTAAAGCCAGAATTCTACGAATTGTGCTTATTTATCTCTTTTGATATATAATCTCCATTCATCCCTCTGAAAGTAAACTTGAAGTCTCAGTCCTATGTATTATTGTAATTGTCTTTCTTCTGAGTGTAGTCTCTCTGTGCATGAGGGATACCCACAAAAACTCACAGGTTTCCTGTTCATAGTGACACTGTTCTCCCATTCTTGATTGATGTAGATGTATTTTCCTCTCTTCTATTAACCTTTAGAGATTTGATTCCCATTAAAGGTTTATAGAGATCAAAGTTTTATATTAGAAGTCTTTTTCTGAAAAAAGTGAGCTTGTTTTCCCCCAAGATAAAGCAATACTTGTTTTTTCATTGATCAAGGAGGATATTTCTCCTTTACTTAGTAGGAATATTTTCTAAATCTGTTTCATGGAATTTTTTTGGGAGTGTATATTCAATGGGTCCAACTATAGCATCTTCCACTTAAGGGTATTGACACAGGAGTTGCTGGATGAATGTGTGATTTAATGAATGAAATGTAGACGACAAATGGTAAATCACCAATCACTAGAAAACTCACAACCTTGGACATCCTTGAATACATGTTGGAGGGGTATCTTGAGGATGGTCAGTGGAATGAATTTTTAGTCTTGTTACTTCAAATTTATGTCTTCACCACCAAATTATATATTTTTCCTGTTAAATGTATAAGGGAAATAATTGTAAAAAATAAAAAAAAAATTATTTGATTTCAATATGCATTAAAAATTTCAAGCACATTTTATTCATTTCGTGCCTACCTTAAAGGGCTTTGTAATTTCCTAATCTATTTCCTTTTGTGCTCCTTTTGAAAGAGCATTTTATTTTATATTAGCCTTAAACAAGCCCTAAACTTTGATACAGGAAGATGAAGTACCAGTTATTGACCTAGTGACACTTAACATATGCTCTTCATTGTCCGTTGCATTATTTATTGCAATGTTTTCCTTCTATCTCGAGATTTATTTTCAAGTATCCTGAGAACAGGAAAAGGAAAAGACCCCATTCTCTCAATTTTCTCTAGCTTGCAACTTTGGCTTCCAACATCAGTCATGCCAGTTTGCTGTGGGAATTTGAACTATTTTGGGGGAGAGACAGTCAGCAAACCTATATAGTCATTGAGAAATATGTCTTAATCCTTGATTGAAAATGGAAAATATACTTTCTTTTAAGTGAAGAGTCAATTGCATTTCCATTTTTGGGCATTTACATTGCTTCTCCCATTCCTGGACATGAAATTAATCCCCTTTTCTAATATCTCACACTTTCTGCCGTATTAGAAACAAAACCTCCAAATTGTTAATGCTAATTATTGAAAACATCTCTGTCTTCAAATAAACCCCAAATCAGTCTTACTCGAATGATCTCATTTGCATAGACATTAAACTCATAAGATTTCAGATCACTATAATTTAAATGTAGCATTACTAATTCATATTTATTTTTTTATATAAACATATAACGATTTTGCAGTTAAAACATCTTAGAAATTTCTATGCAGTTGCCTGGATCAGATTTTGATATGTTTTCTTCCTCTTTGATGTGTCACGGGGCCGCAAGTTTCATATCACAGTGTGCAGTATGTGGGTGATAAAAAGGTCTGCGGTCCCTTCCTCATCAGATACGGAGCACAATGAAGTATAGAGTTATTTTTCACCGAAAATGTTTTCTGTGCATAATGCAACAAATTCTATTTGACTTCTTTCGCAGTTGAGGGCAGTGAGAACTTGTGGAATAAGGATCCATTGACTAGCATTTCCTACCAGATAAACTCCAAATCCGCTTTAACTTGGCACCAGGCAAGGAAGAGCTGCCAACAGCAGAATGCTGAACTCTTGAGCATCACAGAGATACATGAACAAACATACCTGACAGGTAATGACATGAGAAGAAAACAGGATTGTAAGTAAAATCATGATCGCTTTGTTTCTCTATAATTTAACTTAAAAGTAGACAGCACTAAGGATTATAGACGTTATGACAGAGTCAGTCCCTAAGCAGATGATACAGATGATATGACAAATCTACACTCTGAAAATGACACCGGGGATGACAAATAGTTCTCAGCTCAGGAGCCGGCTTTGTTCTATTAATTGTGACAGTCCCTAAAGACAGTGCTAAGAAGGATTCTGAGGACCAGTCTGGGCTCAGAGTAAAAGATGCCACAATCAATTATTGATGTTTTTCTTGGACACAAGGCTGGCCAAGTATTTACTCTCCAGGTCCAACCTGAAGCCAAAAATCTTTCATGAGCATAATAGAGTTCAAAATGGTAAAATGAAATGCTGCTACCACCAGGACGGCAAGTCAAGTGCTGCTCTGAAACTCTGAGTTCTTTCTGCCTCTTGTCTAACTCCCAGGCTCTACTGGTTTGCAGGTTTTGACACTTTTTCTACAGTATATATGTGTGTGTGTGTGTGTGTGTGTGTTTAAACATCTGTCCTTATAAGATTGTGAAGATTAAAAGAGCTAATATTTGCTTGAGAAAAGAGTATCTGTTTTAGCTTCTAAATATACACTGGGGAAACAGAGAGGTTAGGAAATTAGTGTGGGGGCGACAGCAGCCCCTGATTTCCTGCCCCCTAAGTCCCCTCCCTACAGTTTACCCGGACACTGCGCTGGATGAATACATTGCTGTTCCTGTGACTACCGTGTTCAAAACACCCTTAGCGGCTTTTTATTTCCCATCAAATAGTGAACACAACACATTTGCCTGACATTAAGGGGCTGTCATCTGTCCACCTACTACTGTTCCCATTTGTGCATTTTGCAGCCTTCACGGAAGAGAAGTCTCGTGTTCCTCATCTGTGTCTCGTATGTTCTCGCCGCCACGTCTTTTCTTGTGTCATTTCTTTTGCTTGAAATTGAGCACATTTTATGTAGTGGAAATGCGATCTTCTCCATTTCCATCTGCATTTCTCTTACTTAGTACCATTTTTGTAATAGTCACTTACGTATATGCCCCTTTCCCCTACAAGACTTTTTTATTCATTCATTCATTCATTCATTCATTCCACTAGATATCTGGTATCTGTGTGCCAGGCTTTATATTAGATCTTGGGGACATCAAAGCTGACCCTGGCTTGTCCACAGCTTAAAGCCTAATGGGGAAAACAGACACAAACCAGAGAACAAACAAATGAATAGGTACAAATTACAGTAAGTGCCACGCAGGAAGCAAAGCAGAGGCTGTGTGGTGATTGGGTTAGTGGGGCAAATGGCTGGACGTGAGGACCGTCTCGTGAATATGTATGTTCCTTCCTTCCCCCAAGGAGATCCACGCAGAGCCTTCCAAGGAACAGAGTCTCAGTGAATGTTTGTTGACTGACAAATGATGACGCAGCGAAATAAAAATAATGACTTAGACATTCAGCCTAAAGTTTAGACAACTGCACAGTTAGTTGATGGCAAGAAGACAGTAGGTGCAGTGGTTCTGAAATGTGAAGGTGCTTATTCTCATCACCTGGGAACTTTGCTAAAGTGAAGATGCCCAGGCCCAGACCCGGGAGATTCCAGATCAGTAGCCATGTGACATGGGGCCCAGTAATCTGCATTTCATCAGCCACCCACGTGATTCCAGGGCAGGTGGTGAAGGGACTGTATCTGGTAAAACACTGTGTTAGTATTTGCACTCTGCAGGCAGCAGAGTGGAGGGATGAAGAGGGATGAAGAGGACCCAAGCCAGACTGCTTGGGTCCCTGCTCTCTGTGAAGCTGGGAAGCTTTCAGGGATGGAGGGTTCTTAAGGCATCAGTGACTTCTTCTGTCAAAGGGGACAATGTGTGTAAACCATGACAATGGCTAGAGCATGTCCCCCAGTCTCGCCTCATATCTTAGCACTTGGTGTTTTCAACTGTTTTCGGATGATACATCACCTGGAAACATTCATCCTGCAAGTTATTATTAAGGAGACCGAGAGTAGACAAGCAACACGATCTCACTGTGTGCATTCGTACACTTAGAGATAAAGTCTGCCTCAGTCTGCGCCATTTTCCTTTTTTTGCGTTGGTCTTTGGAACCCTTATGATATTGGGACAAAGTCTCAGAGACACTCATCCTTACAACCATGTATAAAAATAAGGAGAGAGAGAAGAAAGCATGGAAAGAGAGGAAAATAAGTTCATGGAGACGATTAACGAACAGAAAGGACGACTCAAGACAATCCTGGGCTTATCTGTGTACATTTGCATGGCAGAGGGAACCGTGTAGCAAGAGTTGAAATGGTTTCAGTTGGCGGGTGTTTTGTGTCTTTCGTTGAACCCGTTTGTGGGTCGTGTTATCTCGACTTTTTCTGAATTTTACTTGTGTTCTGGCTTTCTGGAAGCCAAGGGACAGAGCAGGGGTTACTTTTTATTCTCTTCACTCACTTTATATGGAAGCAAGGCGCGACGTGGGGGGACAGTGACTTTGCCCATGCGACAGACTCATTTCCTGGTCCCCAGGACTCTGCTATCAGACTTGGGCTGCGGGAAATGCTTCCCTAATCTGCAAGGACGATTACTGAGTCCATCATCGGAGCAAACAAGCCCCAGGAGATTCAGAGGCTGAGTTCACCTCACATACTTACTTGGATCTTATCCAAGCCTCCGGAATTTTAGTCAGCAAATGTTAATTGAAATCTAGATAAGAATGACTTCTCTGATGAGATGTGTAGTACTTCCTGCCTTTTTTTTTTAAGTCAAAAATATCATGCATTAGGAAAAAAAGTCTGACAGAGAATTTAAAAAATAAAACAGAGGAAAGATATCCCTCCCCTCTCCACTTGTTTTGAGGAAAGATATTCACAACGGTTGGTATTTATTGAGATATATTGGGGAAGAAAACAATGGTGAGAGTGGGTGATTTGATCCATTCCAGGTTGGAAAATATGCCATTAAAATGAAAAAAAAAAAAACCCCACAGATAATTACACTTTTACAATAAGATTTCTTCTACGTGAGGATTTTGAGGAGTCAGTATCATTTTTAAAAACTGGAGAAGCCCGTTTGAGACTCTGAGATTCAGTTTGCTGTCATTTGCTGAACAGCTGCTGTGTTGCCAGACACTGAGCTTTATTTCTAAAACTCACACCGACCTCATAATCCCCACGTTATAGATGAGATGGCAGAGTGGGAGGGCGAGGTCAGGCAACTTGCTTAATGACTCATGCTGGGAAAATAGCTGAGCCGGAGTTCAGCCCTGTCTTCCATTTCTCCTTGCACGTGTTCTCACTCTCGAAATGCGCAAGGACCTGGTGGTCCCCAAAGCACTAACGGGAATCCTTCATTTAGACACCCGTGTTTCCACCCTCCAGTTCACGTATTCCAAACTGGCGATCTGATTTCATATTCTCTGCGGGGCAAATGCACACCATTTTATCATCTTCCCTTCTGTTTCTGCCCTGAAAAATGTTGGGACGCTCTCTTTACTCTTTAATTCCTAAATCACATTTATGACCACATAATGTGCAGGATTAGGATTTACAGAACTGAAATAAGATATAGGAAGTGAGATTTGGCTTGTTTCCCTGATTATTTTTACCAGTTTCCTTTGGTACTGCCTGGAAAACAAACTGGACCTCAGTATAGAAAAGAAAGCAAAAATACCCGTGTAGCACCAGGCATGCATACATCTTGTATCATAACTAAATTAAAAGGAGGTGTACAGCTATTTCAGACAATACATGCAGGAAGTTAAAAATTAAAAAAAATTTGCATGCAGAATTGATGCTTTTCATGGTGATACTAAAACCATTTGCGTCTGTTCCTTTATAAAATTACAAAAGCACACTAGAGGAAACAGTGGTGGGCAATGCTCATCTGCTTTCAGTGATATATTTAACACAAGGTTTGAATTTTGTTTCTAAATCACATCTTTGCTAACCCTAATTCAAAAAGGAGCTATTAACAATAATAGTACTAATAATGGTAATAAAGCAATAACTTACATTTGTTGGGCATATATTATATGTTAGGCTTTCTTTGAGACAGTATTAATTGGCCAGGCATGGTGGCTCATGCCTGTAATCCTAGCACTTTGGGAGGTCGAGGCAGGAGGATCACTTGAGCCCCAGAGTTTGAGACCAGCCTGGGCAACATAGTGCGACCACTATCTCTACAAAAATAAGAAAAATTAGCCAGGAGTGGTGGCACACACCTGTAGTCTCAGCTACTTAGGAAGCTGAGGCAGGAGGATCGCTTGAGCCCAGGGGTTTGAGGCTGCAGTGAGCTGTGATTGTGCCACTGTACTCTAGCCTGGGTGACAGAGTGAGATCTTAGCTCTAATAAATAAATAAATAAATAAAATTATTAATTCATTTGATTTTTCAAGATAAGCTTAGAAGTACCTAGAGCTGACAAGAAATGTCAAAGGAAAGATAATTCTTTTAAAGAGCTATAATCATTTCTCACTATGCCAAACATAGTAATTGAATTAAGCAATCTCAGACAAAAATCTACTTTAATTCTTCTTTAATCAGTGAATTACTTACAGTTTTGAACACTGAAATACACTTATTTTCTTAACTGGTAAGTTTTTAAAAATCCCAGAGTAATTGATTTTGGGGAATAGCCATATTTAACATTTTGAAATGCTATCTTTCAAGAGCATTTTCTCTGGAATACCTCTTTGCATGTGTAGAGATAATTATTATTCAGGTTAGTACAACTTTAAGGAATTTGTGAAAAAAATCATCCAATGTTCAATTGTAATTATTGACCTAAAGGGTAATGTCAATATGATATGGATCCCAGAATATTGCTAAGGTACAGTCTAGACAGGTGTCTTCTCTTAACACCTTATAAGTTACCTGTGTGCATGAATGAATTGGGGCAACACTTTTTAGTTGGTTTCTTTACCTTTTCCTAAAGTGACATAAATAATAATATTTTTAGCACTTCTTCTTTTTTTTTTTTTTAATAAACACAGTCATGCTTGAAGCTCACCCTGGAGATTTAAGACCAAAGATTTCCCCTTTTGATAATGTCATTTCCCTGACATAGCTTTATAATAAGTATTTCTATATTTTGGGATAAAATTCTAACTTTCAAAAACCAAATGCTGAGTCTTCAATGAGGACAGGAATAAGTTCTGACAATAGGTATTGTTTGACAGCAAAGACATATGTCAGAAACATCTGCCTAGTTCATTGTTCTTTGCTTAAAAGTGCTCTAACATTTAAAATTATCTAGAAAAGTTATTATAATAATTATAACTCACAGGCAAACTAAATGTAAACAGGGATTGAATCCACTGGAAAAACCAGATTGAACCCTGAGTTCCAATCCTGATCCACTAATACTCTGCTTCCCTTGAAACAAGTTACTTGACCTCTCTGTCCTTAGTTACTGTCACCTCATCTATAAAATGAAGAAATTGGATTAGATACCTCCCACGGCATGTAAAATATCTAAGTGAAATATCTGTGCTAGCTTTTAAATTTTGTTTTCTAGAATATCAAAAATAAAATGAAAATAAGTGAATTTGAATTAATTTTCATCGATTTTTACATGCCAGTATTTAATTTCACCTTATTTTTATTTTATTACTTCATTTAAAGAAATCACACAATAGGGGTTTACTTTTCAGCAAACACATCCAGTATTGAGTTTAGTTCAGTTTATGAAACATCAACCTACCTAATCAATATCAATCTAGCCAATAATCCTCAAGTGGTTCTGTCTTTGCAAGTGCCTCTCTGCTAAATGCTGAACAAACTAGAGCAACATGCAGGTCATATGATCTTTAAGAAAGCCAGATGCACTCTTAATAGAATTGTGGTACAATAAATGTAAGATAGGATTTTTGGCATTGATTCACTCCCTGTTCATTTGCATATGTGACATGAATAAGTGTGTATATAAACTAATAAAAATTGGGAAAAATTTTAGTGACTTTGAGATAGTTCCATTGGTTACATCAAAACTAGAGAGACTGGGCTTTGGTGTCGTATGAACCTGGGTTCAAATTTCAGCTCTACCATGTCACTTAAACTCTCAGTTTTCCCATCTATAAAATGGAGATAATATTACTCATCTCATAGTTTATGAGGATTAAATGAGCAAAGATGATACTCTGAATACAGTAAATGCTTGGTAAGTGGTAACTGTTACCATTGAAAATATTTGACTGCGGAAATACATCCTGTGGATAACAATAAACATAAACTGGTCCATTTATGTTTACTAACAGGTATTTTATTAAAGCCAAAGGACAGTTTTCTTTTTAATTAATTGTCTTTAATCAATAAAATAACTTAGAAAGAACAGAAAATTTTTACCTATAGTTTCTAAAAAGATACAGTTAATAAAAGGCTAGAGTGTTTCCCATTGGAGAGCTGAGGTCCATGTTTTCTATGTTTCTTTTTGTTTTAATTTCTACATCAGGCATAGTACAGAGTTTGAAGCACTGTAATTATGATTTATTAACTGCCTAAGTAAAGCATTGTTCGTGTTACCATAAATACTGAGCGTTTAGAATGTAATTAATTAGAATATAAGACAAACCAACTTAAGGAACAAATTCTGAAATAGAAGTTATGAAAGTGATAGGTTGCAATGTTTATTTTTCCATCATAGCAAATTTTGACTTTTATTTAATACAAAATAAATCTTTTTACTCTAAAATGAAGTAAAAATGTCATTATATAATGTCAGTCTTGTCTAAACAAGAAGCGCATTCACACTGCCCTGGAGAAAGTATGTAATAGCCAAAATGATGGATGGGTTTGAAGCTTAGTTAGATCTGGGTCAGAACCTAACCAGACTCTTCCTAGCTTATCTGTGCTCTCTGTGCCTTAGTTTCTTTACTTGTTACTTACCTTAGATTGTTAGGAGAAGCACAGGAGAAATAGGCATGATTACTGTTCACCTCCCTCGATTATATTTTGAATTCCAGTTTTGCTTTTGTTTTTGTTGTACAGGATTAACCAGTTCTTTGACTTCAGGACTCTGGATTGGTCTTAACAGCCTGAGTTTCAACAGCGGCTGGCAGTGGAGTGGCGGCAGTCCATTCCGGTATTTGAACTGGCTACCAGGTAGGGTTGAACCCCTCCGGGGTTGAATTAATCCAAATTTAATCTCTCTGGATACCAGGAAGACCTTTATTATTTCCCATGTGGATCTCAAAGAGAAGGATTGAGAGAGGTCATCAAATAGAGTTCATTTCTCACCTTGTTTTGAAATCCACCAGCCTGATTTGAATATGCTAAAACCGTAGGGTTACACCAGCTACCTGGGATAAGGACTTTTCTGCCATGATTATCACACACATCAATACAGATCTCTGCTTAATGTATAAATCCTCAGAATATCCCTGATTTGTTGGGAATTATATCCAAAAGCAAATTTTGTAGCTACTCTTTTTTTTGTTTGTTTTTTTTTTTTTTTTTGTGACAGAGTCTCACTCTGTTGCCCGGGCTAGAGTGAGTGCCATGGCGTCAGCCTCGCTCACAGCAACCTCAAACTCCTGGGCTCGAGCAATCCTCCTGCCTCAGCCTCCCGAGTAGCTGGGACTACAGGCATG
>CAUYPO010022771.1:0-19514 GCA_963574435.1 Cheirogaleus major | reverse complement strand
GCCCGGCCCTGCCTGAATTTCTTAATTCGAGTGGGATCTGCAGACTCTTGGGAATCGCTGGATCAATTTGGGAGATCCAAGAGAACTATGAGAATTTAAAAAACCGTGTTTTAATCTTGATGAAAAATCTTAAAAAGAGTTATTTGGCCAATTATAAAGGCAAAACTCTTAATTGAAATTCATTTTTAATAGGGAGAAAATGGGGTTTTCTCAAATTGAGCTCCCAGGATGAGAAGCAGAGTTAGTGGGGCCCTGGGGAAACCCCCCCTTCTTTTCAATCAGCAAAGCCTCCCTCTCTGCTTCCTAGAGAGGACTGTGAAGGATTGAAGAGCATGAGATTTGAAGTCCTATACAACAGGGTTTGAATTCTGGTTCATTCATTTGCTATGTGATCTTGAATATGTTATTTAACCTCTTATAGCCTCAGTTTCCTCAACTGTAACATAATGTGCTGATAAAATGGTGTTGTGAGGTCGAAATGAGATGGTATGCGAAAACTGTCATTATTATATTATTATAGTATATTATTATACTGTGATTCTTTCACTTTATAAAAGTACTTTTATAGCCAAAAACATTTGAAAACTACTGACTAGTCCAAGTTTTCATTTAAAAAACATGGAAACTGGGACTTTAGATGCCAAGTGATTTGGCTCTCTGATTAAGTTTCACAGTTTCATAATACAATACAATTATTTATGTAAAACAAGACAGGCCTGTTCTAATCTTTCACAGGTGTATCCCTCCCCACTTGGGGAAATTTGATATGTCCCCATTTGAATTTATAAAACTAATGAAATACAAAACAATCCTTCACCTTACAATTGAACATGCCAGATAATTCAGTTTATTTTTACATTTTAATTTTCTCTTTATTCTGTCTACAAAAGTAATCTGGAACAAGTCTGTAAAATTTCAACAAATGATGTGTTTAAGCAATGATTCTATTGATGCAGTTAAAACATAATTTAATAAGTAAATATATATTTTTTCATAACTTTTCAACCACAGAATTAATGCTTTGATTTAATCGATCCATTTATTAGGCAAATATTTTGGTTGAGAATGTTCACATTAGCTGAATACCTGTATAGGCTACTAAGCAAAGGCTTTAATGAAATTGGAATTCATGGATATGTGGCCTTATGATGTTGGTTGCTTTGACAAATTATTAGCTGAAAGAATAATTCAAAGTATTGTGGATTTATCCTCATTTGTAATGTAAATTTAGTTTTACCTTTCTATTGAAATCCACCTATACACTAAAACTTCTGTTTTCCTGAATTCCTGAGATCTCCAAATAGTTATTTGTAGAGGAAATGCAATTTCTTGAATCTATTATGATAGAATCCCGCTGCAAGTCTACGTGCTCTGATATCCAGGGTCAGAGAAACGTCTGGATCCAGGAACCAATAATTTGAGGTTCTGGCTGTTTTGAGGGTTGCCTATGGTAGTCAGGGCAAAGCAGAGAGGACTCTGGAATCATGGGCAACACTAGTCTGTTTAAAAAGTGACTTGGGCTTCCCCAGTTTACCTGGGGGCCTCTGTTCCTGCTGCTGCCGACAGAGGGCGCAGGCTTATTGAAAAGGCAGGTTTGTGCACCTCCTGTGCCTCATGGGGTTCAGTTAGTCATACTGGGGCCAACTTGCCCACTAGGCACAAGACGTGCACCCTTTAGGGGCCATGATACTTTCTGGGACTCATGAAAATGTTTTAATTTTAAATTCTTTTGAAATAGCTGGGTGTAGTGGCACATGCCTGTAGTCCCAGCTTCTCGGGAAGCCGAGGCAGGAGAATCCCTTGAGCCCAGGGGTTGGAGACCAGCCTGGGCAATGTAGCGAGACCCCATCTCTTAAAAAAGAAACTCTTTTCAAATAAAAAGAGAAAGTGAATGTAATAATAATGGGTATATAATAATGAATCCAGCCTAGGTTACATTTGTCTTTATACTAACAGTCATAAAACATAATTAAAAAAAAATTTTCTGTGGAGAAAGGGGCCCACAAAGGCCAAAGTGCGTAAGGGCCATGGAAATCATAATGTGACCCTGAGTTACACTTCCAGATTTGGAGTCCTAAATTTACTGTAAGGGGAGAGGGAGAAAGTTGGAGGAAGAGGATCTTTTCTTTGAAGGTAAACGGGGCCTGGGGCCTCAGATGAAGTCCAGTGAAGAAACCTTGGCTCATCTGGGCTCTGACCAACTGTAAAGGAGGTGGCTGGGAGCATGTGAATTATTTTAACTTACAAAACAGGAGGTACAAAGACCTTTCTGACCTTATAGCTGCAGAGCTTCTGGCCTTCCACCTCTTCCCAGATCTTCAAAACCAGACCACTTTACTATCCTTGCTTGCAGTGTCTAAAACATCTTGCAGTCTGTAAAACATCATAGGTCTGGACTGGAACGCACAAGGTGGACACGTTGGACGTTTCTTCCCCATCCAGGCCTAGGAAGGACTATGCTTCAGGCAAATCGGTAGCTTGACTCAACTTTTCCTTCCTTGGGAAGTTCCCACTGGAGGAGCTCTGAGGTTTCCAATCAGGTGGCTCTGCCAGATGGGAGGGGGTAAGAGAGATCACCCCGGGTGAATTAGCAGGCCCTGCTGGTTAACTCAGAGGACACTCTCTTGGCAAGAGGAGGGAGTTAGGTTTCCAGTCTATGGTTTCTCTGTCGGGACAGTGACACTGTGGTCTGACACCCCCAGACCTTATTGCCTGGCCCCCTAGGATGGTGCCTGCAACCTCAGCCTGGAGTCTTGAAGGGCTTCCCTCCAGGAGGGGAGAGGGGAGTGGGGCAGAGCTCGGCCACCAGGTGGCACCAGGCAGTCTACCAGCAGCCCCTCCCAACCAGCAAAACATCCTGGAGGCTGTGGGAGAGGGGGTGGGGTGGAGTGGGGGTGGGGAGCCTCTGCCCTCAAGAGCTTTGGTGCCAGGCTCCCACCTGGGCCCAGAGAGAGGGCAGCAGCTGAGCAGCAGCAGGAGGGGGCAGATGACTCACGGTCACTCCCACAGTTGGGGGCAGCAGGGAGCTTGGGGCTGGGGAGCCCTGGCTGTGGAGGGGAAACGGAGGTGGGCGGTCGGTGTGCTGTCCACTGAGGGAGTAATGGGGATGCTTGTGCAGGGATTCTGGGGGTGACACCTCTCCCACCCACCTCTTGGAGAACAGCTTCATCCATCATGTTGAGCTCTTAGGATTAGGTGGTGGCTTTGGTTATTGAACTGGGTGCTCATGCCCTGAGGACACTCTGCTCTTGCCCTTGGGCCTCTGGGCTGGTCCCTTCGCTGGCTGACTGTGCTGGCAGCTGGGAGGTGCTACTACATCATTTCTATGTTCATTTATGGCTTCATCTTTCAGCCTTTATGGAGCCAGGCCTGAGGACACAAGGATGAGTAATATATTCCCTGCCTTCAAGGAGCTCAAAGTTTGTGGGAGAGACAGAAAGCAAACAGGCCACAGGCACAGAGTGACAAAGGTTGGGCTCAGGCCTGCCCAGGAGGGCGATGGCAGCTGTGATGGCTGCATGCAGGGGCGGGGCAGGCCTCAGGGCCGCAAGGTGGGTCTGAGGGACACTGGCCAAGTGAGAAGTCAGGGAGGGACATGTATGTACAGCCCTGGTGCCATAAAAACCCAGAGTGCTCAGGGAATGGAGAGAAAGAAGAATGGAGAGAGGCAGGGCTGCGGTTCTGCCCAAGAGCCAGGCTTCCCCCATTAAAGGATTGGCGAGTGAAGGCAAGACTTCCTCAAGGGAGAGGCGTGATCAGATTTGAATTACACAAAGATCGAGTCTGGGAGAAGTGAGGAGATGGGAGCTGGAGTCCTGTTAGCAGGCAATGAGGAGTAGGAAATGATAAGAACCCCGATGACAGATGCAGAAACCTCCCTCCTGCTGCTGCTTAGTCGTCTCTCAGGCTGGCAGTCCATGAGGCTTGGAGCTCCTGGCTGCATGGTGGGGCATCGGTGGGCGGGGGGGAGGAAGTGGGGGGCTTCCCAACTCTTCCTTTTGCTCCTCCAGCCCCATGGATGTTAGTGAGCTGGGCCAGGTCTTGTTCTAGGATGGTGCCCCTGCTGGGCTCTGGTTGAGGCTATTTGAGCGGGGTGGAGCAGAGCGTCCAGGAGGCCTGGAATAGGGCTGATGAGCTGGGGGACCCAAGGGTGGGAAACTCACAACAAAGCAACTTTGGCAGAAGGTAGGAGGGGGCTGGCTCCAGGGCTCCCCCAGCTCAGAATAGAATTGGAGGACAAAGCTGATGGAGCCCTAAAAGTAACATAAAACTCTTCCTGTGGTCCTAACACCAACCGAAGGAAGGGGTGAGCAGACTGTGGACTTCATCTTGTCTCCAGAGGGGCCCAAGACAATCAGTTAGCCTCCCTGTGGGATGCCGTTTGGGCTGGCAAACTCTGGATGTCACCAGGATTAGCACCCCACCACATACAGCCAGGAGGAGCAGGCCCCTGCAGGGCCACCGAGGTGAGAGGGCGACTGGGCTCCCCCAGCCAGAGCTGTTCGCTGTCCGTCAACACTGTGCACACTGAGGAGGCGGAAACTACACAGCCCTGACTTGCCTGCAGGCCTCCAGGACGCCCAGGCCCACATCCCCCAAGCCCTCAGTGAGCAGGGGCCTGAGGCTGGATTGCTCAGAAACTTTCTCATGCCCTATGGCTCTGGGCACTCTGCAGAGACCGTCGCCACAGGACTATCTCCCTCCCAGGGTCTGTCTCCCTTACTTCTGCAGGACCTTTCCCTGGGTCTCTCCCGACCACCTGGACTGGCATTATGAAGAAATTCTGGAAACCCCAATCAGTCTGTTTGCCAGGGGCTAGAGGACATGAGGAGGTTGTCCTTATAGATGGCAGCGGTGTCAATCAATGCCCGATAATTGGTCAGACACTGATAAAGTGTCTCAAACTGTAGTGGATGATAGAATCACCTACTGCTTTAAATCCACACCCAGAGATTCTGACTCGGTAGGGTTATGAATTCGCATTTTCAACAAGTACCCCAGGAGACCTGACTCAGTTGGCCGTCAGACCACATTAAACCTTACAGCTGCTTGGAGAGACTGAGGGTGCCAACTCCTGTGGTGGGGGCGGTTTAGCTCCCATGGGCATGGTGTCTAGGAGCAGCCAGCCCTCCCCTCGCAGACCTCAGGTCTGCCTCTGCATCATGGTCTGTTTCGCAGCCAGGACCAATTAGGAAGATTCTTTGTTTAATACAGAGAGGATCAGGCCCGGCAACTGGGATGCAGAAAGCCATTTCAATTAAATTGCATTAAATAAAGCCACTTCCAGGCTGCCTTAAGCTGAGGCCTTTTCCTTCGTCTTATATGGTACTTCCTCTACAAAATAGTTACACCCTCCCAAGGGTTCGCAGGAAAGGGAGGGGTCACAGTGAGTCGATTATGGTGGCGGGGGTTAGGGGGAAACTAAATCCTAAGGTCTGGATGAGAAGGCGTGAGCCACACCCTAGGATCAGCCATTTAATACATTTCATAGAACCTGTTCTGTCTCCCTACTAAAGGCATTTTGGGGAAAGAAACATTCTTACTTAGACTTTGTCTCCCTTCTCCTTCCCTATTTGTACAAAAAGAGGCCCAGCTTCTTATTTTTGCCAATCAACTAGAGAATTTGTAGATAAGAACAAACATGCCTGGAGTATTCCAGGGTATTGGTACTAAGTGGTACTCAGAGTTCAGAGCAGCTGGTGTCTTTGACTGAGTCACCCCTTGAGCCCTCTCCTCCTTCCCACCCCAACACCCCTCCGCAGGCCAGCTTCCTCTAGGAGGAAACCCCTGAGCCCACCGGCACACATGCATCTCCTCTCCCTGTTCTGAGTACCCGCAACTGTTGGAGTCTGGTCCACAGCTCTTGGACACCATCTGGTCCTCAAATTGCTTCTGTTCCTCCCTCAATAAAATGCTGGGTGAGGCCGGGAAGGTGAATGGCATCGTGCGGCTGTCAGTCAGGGAGCTACTCTGCAGCCCTCCTGTGCCGTCCCCGTGCTGCATGGACAAAGGCACACAGGGACAGCTGGGGCCCATGGTGTCAGCCCGTTCTACGGAGAATGGGTGAGAACAGCAGGCCTCAAAGTGACAGAACTTGGGCACACGGACACCCTAGGAAAGAAAGGGGACCCATACTCATGGCAGGGACGTGACAGGAGGAGGAAGAGGGCCATGCAGGTGGCCAGGTGCCCAGATGCCCACACTCCCCCTCATTTGGCTTGGCAGGTAATTTGGTTAGAGCTTTAACCACCTGACTCGGTGCCTAGTTTCCCCCTTTTCCCAACAAGGACTGTGGCCCCTCCTGTCTGCACTTCACTGGCTGGTTGTCCACTGGGCCCTAGGATGGTCCTAGGGCACAGTAAGGAAGATCAGCCTGACTTCTGACTTTCCTCATTCTGATCCCACTGGGGGCGTCTCAATCAAGCAGGGATAAGAGCTCATGAGGCCAGAACAACTTCTAGGTGAGAGGAACGGACCTGTCTCTATTAGTGAGCGGAGCAGAGCCCTAGACATGGTAGGCCTGGGCCTAATCCTGCCTCTGTATTCAGCCAGGTGGCCTTAGATAAATCCATTCACTTCTCCATGAATTGCTTTTCTGCTCTATACAATGAGTGAGTTGGACAAAAAATATAACCCATAGTCCTCTTCAAACACCTAGGGTCTATGAAATGACAGATGTGTTCTCTGGGACATGCCGGTGGTCATTTCTTAGGCTCCTTCTCCTTCCTGTAGCTTTGTGATGACTCTCACTGAAGTTTTCTCATACATGAAAGGTGTTTCCTCCTTCTCCTCTTCTGTTCCAGGCTGAGGCCACTTGGAAGGCAATTTCCTCCTTGGTGAGGGGGTGTCCTAGCGAAGGGGCTGCTCTTCCTTGCACTGCTGGGCTGGGGATTTGGCCCCCGGAAGCTGTTAAGAAGAGAAGATGAAGGAGTCTTACTCCTGGTCATAGCCCTAACAGCTCTAGGGAAGCTGATTTCCAATGCACCTGTCAAACAGAAGTTTCCCAGAAAGACTGGAGGGTCCTTGGGAAGGAAGGGCTGTCTGCAGCAGGAGTGTTTCTTCACGTAAAGGGAAAGACTCCACATCAAAGCCAGGAAAGAATGAACACAGTATGTGCCCTGCCTCATCTCCGTCACACGGACCCAATGGACAAAAACCACAATATGAGCATGTGTAGGAAGTAGAGTTGTGCCAGTGAAATCTGTAAACAAAGTGGTATTGTTATCATTGCTAACTATTATACTCTATTTCCATACTTTTCTGTTTAGCAGGTACATTTTTCCTCTAGAAGATTTTTTTAAATCTCTTGGATTATGTTTTCCTTTTGCTATTAATTAAATTATTTAATACTTTGGGTTCCTTGAACACAGGCATCATTTCACACATGTTCTGCCTAGAATCTTCCTAGAATGAAAAAAAAAAAAACTATTAATAATCCACAAAGGGAACAAAGGGAATAATCCACATTATCAATTATGATTAATTGAGAATTGATTAGAGTCATTTTGAGTCAGGTGACTTCACTGAACTGGTAAACCTGGTGTAAATGTCTTCTAGGGCTGAGAGCTTTATTAGCAAATTTAGGCAATCTATACCTAGCCCTCTGGCTGCTGGCTCCTGCCTTCTTTGAAGGTAGGAAGGTTTCACATTATCATCATTTATGAATTGAATACTTTCTATGCAGAATGAACTGAATGTAAAACAGCTCCTGGCTGAGAGTGATCTGCAATCTTTTTTCAGAGACAGGCAAGGCCGGTGGTGAGCTAGATGGGTCAGATTCATGAGCCCTTGGATAAGCATTTCAAGTTGTCACACGCCACGCTGCCGTTCTAGCCGGAACTTAAAGCTGATGAGTTCAATGCTTAGGCCTCTCCTATCACTAACGTGTCCTCCAGACTATTTTCTGTTCTTGGGCTTTCTTATTCTCAGTCACTGTCAATCCTGGTTCCTGAGGCTTCTGCCTATTTTGCACAGTCGGCTGGGGCTGCGAGGGTGTGCGGTTGTGTTCTGTTGCTGTCCTTAAGGGAATGTGATGCTGTTTGAAGGAAATGGCTCCCGGACCTAGCCTAAGTGATAATCCCTCCATCTCAGTGATATTAGCATCCATTTAACTCTCCCCTTCTCCTCTGCTCCTCCCCAAACCCCTCCCCACCCCAGTTCAGTGAGGAGTAGCAGCACCCCAAGGAGAACCTCGTGTCATCTGTGGATTCTTAGTGTGGTCTCTTCCGCCAACTAGCCATACTCCCTGTTTTATCTCAGACTTATTCTCTTCTAAATTCACAGTAAACTGAGGCCTTAACTGATTACATCTGCAAAGACTTTGTTTCCAAATAAAGACACATTCTGAGGTTCCAGGTTGACATGGATTTTGGGGGGAAGCTATTCAACCTACCGTACTCTCCCATCAGAGTATGTATGCCACCTACGTATTTGATCTCAACCTAAGAGTCTATTGTCCCTTACATATTTTATGTAGACAAATGTCTGGCATAAATATTTTTTGAAAACTAAACATCAAGATTGATAGATTTTATCAAATTTTATCTGTGGTTAAAATTCATGGGCCATGAATCTGGCCAAATGTCTGCCAGTTTGATTGAATACGACTGAAAAGCAACCCATAGTATAAATCCAGGAAATACGTGGTATAAATCCAGGAGAGGCTTCATCCACATTTTGAACCTCAGCATCAGTGTTGTGCATTAATTAATAGTTGCTTTTTATTTCATCTTTGCCTGATGACATCTTTGTAATACATATTTTAGACTTTAATTGTAGCTATTTATAAACTTGCTTTTTCTTCTAACTTTATTGGTGAGAGCTGAAGGCAAAGGAAGCTGAGATAAAGTGCAAGGTATTTATATTTGAAAAGTAAAATTCTCTAACAAAAGAATCATTTTGTTGTTACATCTGATTACTTAAAAATGCAATTTTTCATAAATATAAAATTAAAATACACTCATTGCAGAAGATTTGGAGAAAACATATCAGCACAAAGAGAAAAGAAAATGCTCTTGTAATCCCAATAATCAGAACTAAATGTTGTTAATATTTTCAAGTAGGCTTTTTCTGCCTTTTTGTCTAATTATACGCACATGTAAATATGAAGTGTAAAGAAAAAAAAGATCTATTTTTATACATGCATGCTCACAGGATTGTAGCTGCTGCTGCCTTTAAGAGGATGGTAGAATTCATCTCAAGGAAGATTCTTTTTTTTTTAATTTAGAAATATCCCTAATGGTTCTCATAAAGTGTGAACGGAGGACACCTCTCACCACATTCATTTCCAGGGCATGAAAAGCGGACGTGAAGGTAAAAGAGTAGTAACTTTGAGTTACTTGCAGCAGCCCAAGAGACTGGGGGTGGCGATGGGCCAGGAAGTGGAGAGACAGTGAGACAAGAGCTGGGGAGAAGCTCTGGCGGCACAGAAAGGGGTGGGCTCGCTGGAGGAGCACAGCGGGTGAGGAATTCCTCATGCAGGACCTGCTGATGTTGAGTTCCCAATGGTTTCCTGCCCTGCGATGGTATCGTGCTCCACAACTCGACTCCTCAGTAAGAGTTCACTATTGACAGCCCCCTTGGGTTCGTGTTACTGCGGCTGAAAGGAGGCATGGAGTAAAGTGGAGTGGAGAGAGGGCAAAGGAGCTGGGAGCAGAGATTAGAGCAGAGCCAGAAAATACCACGGACATAGAATGTTGTAGTCAACTTTTTTCATTTAGCAAAAAAATATCAACCGCATGTCCTCCTATCATTAGATACTATTCCGCATCGCCGTGGGACTCAGCCTTACGTTTTCAGCACTCTTTCTACTGCTGGAAGTGTCAGTGGCACGGTTGAAGGGATTAAAATACCCAAGACAACATTAAATAAATCAGCAATATGTGGTACAGTCACTAATGCAGTAAAATACTGTCTATAATTTCTCTCCTCCAGAGTCTAGGCAGGGACCCTGGTGGCAGAGAGGAGGGGACCTGCTCCCAGGGCATACATAGAATGCTGCAATAAACATCCTTGTACCTGCAGTATTGCCCACATCTCTAATGATTTCCTTTAAAATCCTAGAAGTGGAACTAACTACAAGGGCTAGAGAAGCATTAAGAACATTTGTCCGGCATTATCAAATGTCTTCTCAAAAAGCTGCATCAATTTTACTCTAACAAGCTGAATATCTTTTCCAAGACTGGGTAACTTGAATTATTTTATATTTTTCCCACAGTTTATTGTTTAAAAAATAGCACATGACCATTTCTAGTTTCCTTTCTTGATCACTACTTGTGAGGTTGAACGCTTTTCTGCTTATCTGCATTTTTCTTTTATGAATCGTCTATGTCCTTTGCATATTTTTCCTATTAGAGTACTCATCTTTTTCTTATTGATTTTTATATCTCCTAATATAATAAGAATATTAACTCTGTTGGTCAGTATATTGTGGACTTTTTCTCCTTATTTCTCACTTGCTTTTAATTTTAGGTGTGGTGTTATGGGACCAAGGAATGTTTTGAATTTTCATGCAGTCAAACTTGTCTATCTTTTCCTTTACAAATTCAATACCTGACATTATAGTTTAAAAGACTTTTTCAAACCCAAGATTATATTTTTTTTTCTAGTTCTTCTTTGATTTAATTTTTTTTTTACATTCACCTCTTTAATCCATTTGGAATTTATTTTGATATAAGGAATGAGGTGGAACTTTAGCTTAGTTTTTCTCCTAAAGGTTATCCAATGATCTCAGCACCCTTAATAATCCATCTTTCTCCACTAATTTTAAATGCTACCTCTACATTATACTAGATTATACTGAATACTCGTGTATATTTTGGTCTGTGTTTCCCTGTAAGAGATATTCCAATATCCCTTCCCTCTTTTAGGTTTAGCAATAAACTTTCAAATTTTTCTGGGCACTTGGTTCTTCTAGATCAAAAATATGTTTCCCAGCCTCCTTTGCTGCTAGCTATGGCCATGTGACTATGTTTTGGCCATTGAGATAAAAGGAGGAATGTTGTATGTAACTTTCAGAACAGGTCCTGAATGAGAGAGGCCATACTCTTCTTCAGCTCTTTTCCTCCTTTCTGACAACTGTAAATGTGATGACAAGAACTCTGGCAGCCACCTTGGACCATGAAGTAGTTGTTACTTGTTGAGCATTGCTGCAAAGTAGAAGTAGTCTTGGTCTCCGAGGAGTCCTTGACAACATTCTATCACATGTGGATTGCTTATCTTTAGACTTCTAATATGTGACAGAAAAATAAACTCTGGGCTTAGGACAAACCATCCCCAAAACATGACTGTAGGAGACCAGAAAATGCTGACTCAAAATATGCCTCTTTGGTATATTGGTTATTTTGAGAAACTGCAAACATAGGAGCTCCTCTGAAAAGTTGCCCTTTTGTGGAGAAATCTACATCTATAAAGGCAATCTCTATTTGTAGGAGTGTCTTCCTCTCCATACCAAGAGGAGGACTAAATCACTGGAGACTCCTTTCAGTGGAGAAGGCACAGACTTAGACCCACATAACAAACCTCCCCTTGTTTTGTGGTGCTTTTCCTGGCCATTTCATCTTACCCAGGCTTTTCCCCACACCCTTCCTGCTTTGTTTCAGAGAAAGACAGCATTTAGGCTGTGCTCGGTGGCTCATGCCTGTAATCCTAGCACTCTGGGAGACCGAGGCGGGCAGATCGCTGAAGGTCAGGAGTTCGAAATCAGCCTGAGCAAGAGTGAGACCCGTCTCTACTAAAATAGAAAGAAAATAATTGGCCAACTAAAAGTATATAGAAAAAATTAGCCGGGCGTGGTGGCGCATGCCTGTAGTCCCAGCTACTCAGGAGGCTGAGGCAGAAGGATCACTTGAGCCCAGGAGTTTGAGGGTGCTGTGAGCTAGGCTGATGCCACAGCACTCACTCTAGCCTGGGCAACAGAGTGAGACTCTGTCTCAAAAAAAAGAAAGAAAGATGGCATTTAAACCTGAAGTTTAAATGCTTTTGTTGAGATCTACTCTAGAGATTTACTCATTTCTCTGGGTTTTCTTCCATGTATACAGGAAGTATACATGTGAATAAGCTTCTATTTTTCTCTTGTTAATCTGTCTTTTCTTATAAGGAGTCCCAGTTAAGAACTACGAAGGGTAGAGAGAAAATAATTTTTTCTCCCCTACAACTTCTATCTTATATAGGTCATTTTTATGTTGATTTTTTTAACCAGTCATTGCAGGTGAACCTAATCCTATGTGAGGGACTTCTTGATAGATTCTACTGGTCTATCTGCATATTCATGTAACAAAGCTATGCAATTTGATTTTAACCTTATAACACGTTTTAATATGTGACAATGCACCTACCTGTCTTTTTTAAAAAAAAATATTTTTGAGATGAAGCAGGGACCCCTCTTAGGGGCCTGCAGGGTCCCCCAACCATGGAAATAAAGAAAAAATCTCAAGTCTCTTCAAGGGAAATTCCAGGCACCTGGCTAGCCTTGAAAAGTCAATGAGCACCTGATAAACAAGAAGATGGTATTAATATAATGATAACTTTTAAAACAATAGCCTCCCAAGCAAGCCAGAGTCACAGGGAGTTTAGTTATCTATAGAAACTAAAGGATAACATCTTAACATATATTCTTGAGTTACTTTTCAGAAACCAGGACCCCGGCCAGATGGAAAATGCCAACCACTATCACAGAGACCTCAGGTAAGGGGGAATTGAGGACTGAATTCTGACCACTGTTCTTTGTTCTTTTTTTTTTTTTTTAATCCCCTATCTCCCCCTACTCAGTTCTAAATTTCTTTCTTCCTAAGGGGCCTGGAGAGAGTCACACCCACAGGCCAGACCTTGACATTCCTTTCCCCTGACCCTAAGTTTTTAGGCAAGGCCTTGCTTCCTTAACCAACTGCTAATCAAAGAATCTCTGGGTCTACCTACGACCCGTAAGCCCGCCCCCTTCAAGATATTCTGCCTTTTTGGGCCAAACCAATGTATAACTTCCGTGTATAGATTTATGATTTAGCCTGCAACTTCTGCTTTCCTGAAGTGCCAGGTGAGTGGACCCCAGTTCGGTTCAGTAACATTTTCTTGGCTCTTCTCATATTCTCTTCTTGACAGACTTTATGATAATTATGTCAATATGCAAACAAAAAAATCCCTTTGGGATTTCGATAAAAATTGCATTAAATTTATGAATTGATATAAAAGCACTGACATTTTTACAATATTGAGTCTTACCATCCAGGAATATGTTATGTCTCTCTCAAATTTTTTTATACTCCTCAAATAGGTTTGTAATTTTTCTTTATATCAGTTTTATGTATCTTTTATACCTATTATCGGGCATCTTATTTTTTACTGTTTATATTGCAAATGGAATTTATCCCCATAAATTATTACTCTAAGAAATAGTTGGTTTTTATAAATTCATATTGTGAAGAGGTCAGGAAAAAAGTTAAAAAAAAAATAAAACTCAGCTAATTCAGCCTCCTAGGGGAATGTCATAACTCATTTCTGGAGGTCATGGTTCTATGTCTTAAGGAAATGCCTCAATGGGCCTTTTCGGTTGAGAAAGTCACAATGTGGTATTTGGTCTGGCAAGACCCAAAAAGGCTTGGATTACTGTATCCCAAAATATTTTAAGTGTCTGCAGCAGGCTGGAAGAGGGAGTGAGGGACCAAGAACAGGAAGGCTGGGAAGAGTGAAATGAATGTGTAGGAAGGGAACGGAAGGGCCAGAGTGAAAGAAGTGGAGATGTGGCCGGGCTCACGCCTGTAATCCTAGCACTCTGGGAGGCCGAGGCGGGAGGATGGCTCAAGGTCCGGAGTTCAAGACCAGCCTGAGCAAGAGTGAGACCCCCTTCTCTACTGAAAAAAAAAAAAAAGAAAGAAAGAAAAGCAAGCCTGACAGAAGAATCAATGGACCAGCCTTCCAGAGTTAGGCCTTTGTATCTTTTCATTCTCATTTTACTCTTTACCAACTATGGGCCCTGATTCTGTCACCTCGTTACTCCGAGTCTTGGTTTTTTGTCTCCTCGAATAGAACTGATAATTCCCACCCTCCTTCTCTCCCCAGAATTTCTTTGATGAGCAAATGAGATCATACGTGTGTGTCTCTGCAAATACTTTATAGCTGTGTGTGATCGCCAGGGACATAAAACATGTCTCCATTCCCGTGTCAATTCCTATTGGGTGGGTTTTTCCGAAGCGCAGTCCTGAGATGGATTTCAATACTGCGCCGTTCTCCGCGAGGAGGGGTACGGCAATCCCTCCGTGGTGTCTGATTTGGGAGAGGGGATGACGGGCATGGGTGATACGTATTTGCTATCCGCGTCCCCTAGAAATGTCAAATATTATCAGAAGGCAAAAACCAGTAATTTACAAACAGCTTCCTCAAGCTTTTAACTGTGGTACTTTTGGAAAGTGGGATTGGCTAGTTCACTCTCCTTTCTCTGCATGGTTTAAATTTATTCTACTGACCGTATTATTTTTATTTAAAAAAAATTTTTTTTTGGGGGGGGGGCCGACTCCAAAGAGGGCTAATGCCATCTTAGAGTCTGCTGACCGTATTATTTTTATACTAAAAATTAATTATAAAACTTCTCTCATAGATTGCATCCTGTATTTAATATCATTGCCAAAATTCTAACACTGTTTTTAGAAATCATCAAAGGAGAAAAGCATAAGAGACAGAAAAGGAAGAGAACACAGAGAAGTTTCCCATGTATAATACTATAACTCAGCATAAAGTATTATTTTGCTATTACACATTTTATATATAGCAAACGGCATACACATTCAACGAAAGTAGAACATTATTTGTCATTCCTTTTGAATGAACCAATTTCGTGTAGGAAACATGCGGTTCAGGGTCTCTCCTTATTTTAACACACAGTAACCAACCACGGCTCTCTCTTTGATACGACTATTACATAATTTTCAAGGCACTGAGACAGATTTTAATTCATTTAATAATTAGGTCAATAAAAACATTATTGCTGAAAGTGCCATTAAAAGTCCATAATGTTACCTTAATGGCGGGGGGGAAGCTAATATAGTTCTGTTGGAATTTTTCCACGAAATTAATATCATAGCATTTTAGTGGGTGTCTTAAATAGCTTAAATAGACATTTTTATTAACAGAACTAATCATGGAATTAAAACAAATGAAAATCGTTACATTTGCTATGATGAACTATCCGTGTTCGCGGGATTTTATCAGCCCCGTGCCTGAGAAGAAACTGAACATTTACTACACGGGAACAGCATATTAGACTTGCCCGGATCACTGTTCACGGTCCCCTAAGAGACTGCCACTTCGTGTTTTGGTGACTTCTCCTAGAATGCCATCCATGGCTCCGTTGCTCAGAGCCACTCTACCGGGAAACATTCTAGAACCACAACCTCCCCAATCGACATCCTCCTCTCAGTCGCCTTTCTGTTTGGTGGTATCAAATCTAGGACACCTGACATAGCTCAGAAAGACCCAAGACACAGAGGGATCGTGTCTGCACTGCCTATAAATGCCTCATCACCTCTCCGTCATTAGCTTAATCACCAAAGGTGGAGATGAACAACAGTAAACTCAAGCACAGTGCTACGGGATTTCTACACACGCTGCATGCATCGCTGCTTGGGTACCGGCAACTCTTTTCCATAATCACACATACCCAGATTGACAAAGATTCAGGGCTGATCGACACTGACCACAGATCAAGGGCAGACATTATACACGGACAGGACACGTGCTGATAATGTACACAAAGAGGCAGTGGCCGGAGTCTGTGAGGGTGTGCACATAACATGAGCTTTTGGGCTGGAAAGACCTGAATTAGATTTTAATTCCTTTGGTCCTGACAGGGTGACCATGGGCCAGTTAGCTCACTTGTTCTCTTTTCAGTTTCAGCATCTGGGAAACAGGGAACGACAGAGTCCGTGGTTGTTGGGAGGTTTGGAAGAGATTCCAGGTGAAAAATACCTGTCGCCGTGGCTGGCAGGGAAAAGGCTCCTGTTCAGAGGAAAGAGAACCCTCTCAGTGGGCATTTGGCAGACTCGGGCCTTACTTCCCGGGACGCATCTAAAATAGGAATGCGAGGGCAGCCTCCCTGCTAATCTCCGGCCACAATGGTGTGCCCCAAGAAAGGCTTGTGGACGGCTAGCCTCGCTCAATCTAAAACAAAACCAAAGGGAAGTTGCCCATCTCCACCTGTTCCTCCATTTCCCTCCCTGGGAAGATGCTAATGGAATTAGAAACAACAGGAAATCTACACACATATTTTTATTTAGCTGAGTTTTAAACAACATCTGTTAGAAAATGCCATTCTCAGTAAAACGAACTTCCTTCGAAGGCATCTATAGACGGACACGTGTGATGTTTGCAACCAGTCGGCATTTCGGGGGACAGGGCAGGTCTTGGACCAGGGAGGCAGGGGAAAAATGAATGGCCTCGTTTGACTTCCCTGAGTTCTAATCAAGGCTCAGTGCCTGAGAAAAGTTAGGTTGGTCGTATCGGGTAAGATTAAAAAAGCCATGCAGCATGAAGAAAAAAATAACTTCAGAAAAAAAGTAACTGATGATAGGGCACCTACGTTTTGTTTATCAAGGCCTATGACCTCCAGGGAAAAATGGGAACATTCTAGAATTCCCATTCCAGGGACATAAATAATCTGTGGTGTTTCTGTTCATGGGGAGTAGAGGAAAAGGGAAGGGGGGAGAGGAGATGGGGACATGTTTGGAAACCAAGTGACACCACTTTGCCCTGAATTAAACAAAATCTGTCCAGAAATTGATAGCTATGCAGTCCCATCAAAGAAAATCCTGAAATCATCCAGGGTGATTTTGGAGAGGGGTGTGAGGGAGAAGAGATTCTTTTCTGCAATTTATTTCATTTTAGTTGGTGATATTATTGAACATTCACTTGGGATTCACTGTTCCTGTGGCAAGTACTTACTTTTGCTAAAATTACCAAATATTCTCTGGAACAGAGAATCTTATCAGAAAATTGATCTCTAATACATAAAGGCATCTTGCAAGAAAAAAGTCCCAGGGAGGGGGGATTTTTTTTTTTTTTAATGGTTTGGGCCTTTTACAACCACATGGAAACTTGGAGATTGCTCAGATATTGTTTCCATGGGAAGAGGAAAAAGGGAACAAAGAGAGACATAATACTCATGACTTTAGAGGCTACTACCATTTTCTGGTTTATTCGACAAGAGCAGCTGAGGTTAATAATAACAAGGAAGTGAACACCGTTCAGGAATACAAAATTATTTACCAAAAAAAACGCAGCCTTTGCTTTGCATTCTTTCCTGTTACTCTGACAAGTGCCAAGAAGTGTAACTGCGCTCGCTCAGTATTATTTAAATTAAATTATCAAATTCAAATGCTAAATATGAACCTCTCAGCAAAGCACTGGATCATAACGCCATGTCCTCTACTCAGACTAAAAGCTGATTACTGGTTCTGGAGCTATAAACATGCCAGACAATAATTTAATTGCTTTGCAGGTAGAGGAATATGCAGCCTTCTTGTTCTCGTTCTGGAACTCAACACGGCTCTTTAATACAACGTAATGATCATAAACACACACACAGTCTTCGTTTGACACCTGCTTTCTGGTAAAAAGAAGCTATCGTGCATTTTTGCAAAGCTCAAAAGACTAGACAGTGCTAGATTTTTTTAATCACCAAGAAAAACAGGTTTCTCACCAAGTGGCCTGGTGGTCTTTTACTCTTGCTTCAGAGAGTTAAAAAAGGGGCATTTTCAAAATAGGTTTAAGGCCTTAACGAATTTCAGGTGCAAAAGACCACCTTCTAACAGCTAATTTGCTTCCTGCCTTCAGCTGAGCTGTTAACCAGAGACAGCCAACACGGGCAGCCTTTGCTTGGGCCACCGGGGAAGACCGATGTCACAATCGATACTCATTAACTCTAGGATCAGTGTGTATATTCCTCGGGAAGAGACGGAGGGTCTAAAAGGTAACTAGAAGGACTTCGTAAGCATTTTCTTAGCATTCCAGTCGCTGAATGTTAAACGGAAACAGGCAAGGGGTGTAGGAAAGGGGAAAGGAGACGGGGAAGGGAGAGAGGGAGAGAGGAAGGAAGAAAAGAGATCATGTTCTGTGACCTCCTCTGTCCCTGGAGTTCTTTATGCATCAGCTTGTGAAATTCCCAAGGATCCTGGTCACTTTTCCTTCTCAGCTCTTGCAAACCGGGGAGGGAAAGGAGATGGTGAAGTCTGGAGTCTGACTTGAATACTAGACCTCTACTCAACGCCATATAGAAATTATAGAGTTATGGAACTATGCCTGCTCATTTGTAGCTCACTGCTGACTGCTGTGACCCAACATTAATTGAGCACCGTGGAGTGCTAGGCACTATGCTACCCATGTGCTTTACATGTAGTATCTTACCTAATCCTTAGGACAATTCCACAACCCTATAGGCACCAATCCTTTTATCTATAATGCCCATAAAGCCGTCTGAGATGATTTGCACCTAATTTAATGATGGCAGGGCTTGAATGTTGTTTTTCTTTCATTTGTATACCTCACTATGTTTTAACAAGTTTTTTTATGACACCTATGTTATTTTTACAAAATCAAGAAAGATTTAAAAATTAAAAAACTAGACGCACGTGCAAATCTGCCAGGATGTTTATCCTTGGTTAATTATGGGTGACAAGAACCTAGATGATTGTTATTTTCTTCTTTGTACGTTTCTCAATGGTTAACTTCCCTAAGTCAGTGAAAACATAAACTTAGAAAGAAAAAAAAAAAAGAAGAAGAAGAACGAGCCCGTCACGAGTGCCACAGCGTGAGAAGAATTCAGTCCGAACTTTTTATTAAATAGCAGGAAGAACCAAAAAGTTAAGCGCTGTACCGATGCCAGGCACGACACCAGGCATTTTCTGTATGTAATCCTACCAACTCCTTCCAACAACTCTGGGAGGTAGAAGCCACCAGCCTCATCCTACAGAGGAGTAGACGGGGATTTGGAGCGGGTTGAGGGGCCCACACATAGTCATCAGAGTGACTCCACTTACCTCTCTGGCCTGAGGTTCAACGGCGTGTTCTCTGATTCCAACTCCTACATAACCCGATCTTCAGCTGCCAGAGAGAGTCCTTGCCTTTTTCTGACCACAACCTCGAACTCTGTAGGCCCGTGTGGGGCGCGGCGGCAACGCCATTCTAAGATGGCGCCCGTATCCGGTGGTCATTTTGCTGTAAACAACTCTCGAGCATGCGCAGTGTTGGTCAGGTCACAGGACGTGCCGGTTGTGTAATTATGTAAATGAAGGATGCTAGGTTGCGCCAATGAAAACTGGCGGCATCTCCTTCCCAACCTATCCCCAGAGGTTTCAGGTCCGCCAAGGCCTTAAAAGCGTGTGTGCTTCCCCGTTCGGGGTCTCCGCAACATGTAAGAAGAAAGTGAACACGATTTAATCGCTTTCTGATGAAGTACAGTTTCCGTGTCTTACTTGCTGGCAAGTCTTTCTAGACAAGTGGTTACTAAAAATGGGAAACGAAATTTAAGGACT
>CAUYPO010022769.1:0-101801 GCA_963574435.1 Cheirogaleus major | reverse complement strand
TGGTTTTGAGCTCCTGACCTCAAACAATCCTCCCGCCTCAGACTCCCAAAGTGCTAGCACTACAGGCATGAGCTGCCGCACCTGGCCTTAAATGTCTGTTGAGAAGAGAAATAGCGTAATCGCATTTGTGTTTTAGAGACTTTATGGGTGTGCACTAGTCCGTTTGTGCTGCTATTAAGCAATACCCGAAGGTGGGTGATTTACAAAGAAAAGAGGATCACTTGGGCTCGCGGTGCTGTGGACGGCACCCGCTTCTGGAGAGGGCTCCAGGGAGCCCTCCAGTGGAGGCGGAAGGTGAAGGGGGAGCAGGTGTGTCACCTGGCGGGAGAGGGAGATGGAGAGGGAGGAGACACGGGGCTGTTTTTCACAACCAGCTCTCACGGGAACTGAGAGAGCGCCCTCATCACTTCGAGGACAAGGATGGCACCGGGCTGTCAGGTGGGGTCCACCCTATGACCCAAGCACCCCTCCCAGGCCCCACATCCAACACGTCCATCAAGTTTCAACACGAGACTGGGGGACAAACATCCAAACCACATCAGGACATTAGGGCGGGTGGAGGCCGCAGCCAGAGTGGCCTTGGGGCGCCGTGTGCCGGGGGACGGGCTGGGAGCCAGCCCAGAGGGACAAACACACTCCCCGAGGGGGGCAGTACTGCAAGGGAGGGGGGTCCCCGAGAGGACTGGGGGTCCCAGGACAGAGGCAGGAGACCGAGCGCCCTCGTCGCCTGCGGAGGCCAGGGGAGGTGGGGACCCTCTCTGGTTGTCATTCCTCCCCATGTCACGTGGGAGTGCTGAGCTGCTAAACGATGTGACTTCTTCCACAGGGGACGCAGGAGAGAAGGGAGACAAAGGCGCCCCAGGACGGCCCGGAAGAGTCGGCCCCACGGGAGAAAAAGGTACCTGCCACCCCTGGCCGCCCCCCAGAGCTCTGTGGAGGAGGTCGCTGCTGACACTCTGGCTTCTGCAAGGGGCCAGGGCGAGGGGGTGGTCATTCCGGAGAGGAGGTGTTGCCTTCTGGGTCTCAGAGAGGCAGGCGGCGAGGGTGGGGGGCGGGAGGGGAGAGTGCTCTTCCGACAGTGCTCCTAGGGGCCGGCCTGCGGGGCCCCAGGGAATCAAGTGCCGGACACTCAGGGTGCCCTCCACCCCTCTAAGCCTCCTCTGCAAAATGAAAATAACAACGTTCAGGATCCCTTGTGGGCACTGAATGAGATCAGTAGAGTTATCCGTGGTGGCCTGGCAAAGGGACGGGGGGGGCTAACGGATCCGGGTCACCTTGAACTTATTTCCGTGTGAGTGAAATGGTATGATTCTGCCTGCCTCGTGGGATTGTGCTGAGGCTTAAAGGAACTAGGTCATACATGTAAAGGAACTAGATTATACATGCAGAGGAACCAGATCATACATGTAAAGGAACTAGATCATACGTGCAAAGGAGCTAATTATACATGTAAAAGGAACTATATTATACACATAAAGGAAGTAGATCATACAGGCAAAGGAACTAGATCACACATACAAAGTAGCTGCACCGTAAATGTCCAATAAATAGTGGTTATTATATTTAGGATGTACCTTTTTTGGGGGGGGGACAATGTCTTGCTGTGTTGCCCGGGCTAGAGTGCCATGGCATCATCATAGCTCACTGCAACCTCAAACTCCTGCGCTCAAGCAATCCTCCTGCTTCAGCCCCTGAGTAGCTGGGACTACAGGCTCATGACACCACACCCAGCTAATTTTTCCTACATTTAGTAGTGATGGGGTCTCACTTTTGCTCAGGCTGGTCTTGAACTCCTGAGCTCAAGCGATCCTCCCACCTCCGCCTCCCAGAGTGCTAGGATTATAGGCGTGAGCCGCTGCATCCGGCCAGGATATACTTATTTTTACTGCTTTAAAATTTTTTATGAAGTCATTAGAATTGTAGAAATGCTTTCTCAATATTTACACATCATTCTATGAGAATGTGTAGTACAATTTATCTAGCCAATCCTCCAACCAATCTTGTAACATTGGAGAATAAAGTTGTTTCCAGTTAAAAAAAATATTATAACAACACAAATGAAGATAATTGAAGTGTATATTTAAGTCCATGCACTGTTTTCTTTTTTTACCTTTTTGAAGTGTCATTTATGGACATTTCCTTTTGAAGTGTACATTGCTCTCAGTCTTGACAGTTGTGAAATGCTCATCACAATCATGATCTGGAACATTCTGTCACCCTCCATCAACCCCAAGCACTGACTTTTACTTCTTTTTTTCCCTTTAATCATAAAACACTAATTACAAAGTGAAATATTCTCATAGTTCAATGTTCAAAATGTACAAAAAGGCATTTACAGTGAAAAGTCTCCTTCCTGTCCCATCCAACACCCCCAAAACTATTGTTTTTTGTTGTTGTTGTTGTTTTTTGAGACAGAGTCTCACTTTGTTGCCCAGGCTAGAGCGAGTGCCGTGGCGTCAGCCTAGCTCACAGCAACCTCAATCTCCTGGGCTCAAGCGATCCTCCTGCCTCAGCCTCCCGAGTAGCTGGGACTACAGGCATGCGCCACCATGCCCGGCTAATTTTTTCTATATATTTTTAGTTGGCCAATTAATTTGTTTCTATTTTTAGTAAAGTTGGGGTCTCACTCTTGCTCAGGCTAGTTATGAACTCCTGACCTCGAGCGATCTGCCCACCTCGGCCTCCCAGAGTGCTAGGATTACAGGCGTGAGCCACCGCGCCCGGCCCACAAATAAATTTTAAAATAGTAAAACATACCAAAAAACCCACCACAGGCACTCAGACACACTACCAGTTTCCCTCTCGTTTTCTAAAATTGTCAGCAGATTGTGCTCCGTCCTGCCTCATCTCCTCCATGCTCTGCTCCAGCCCTGCCCTCCAGGGCTGCATGGGCAGCAGCTGAGGCTCCTTCCCCACCCCACCCCACCCCACCCCCTGCAGTCGTCCTCCACCCTCCCTCTAGTTCTAGTTCTTTTTTTCTTTCTTTTTCAAAAGTTTCTGGTGTAAGAAACAGAGGAGCAAGAAACAGACAAAGCATGTGAATGGAGCAAGTTAGCACTGACTCAGCGTAATTTTGGTTAACAAAGCTGAGGAGAATCGCTGGGGGTTAAGCAAAGGGTTGCATGGCAACATAGGCGGGAGAGGTGGCTGAGTCCTGTGATTTCAGCACTCTGGGAGGCCGAGGGGTGGGGGGGATCACTTTGAGGTCAGGAGTTCGAGACCAGCCTGAGCAAGAGCAAGACCCCATCTCTACTAAAAATAGAAAGAATTAGCCAGGCATGGTGGCATACACCTGTAGTCTCAGCTACCTGGGAGGCTGAGGCAGGAGGATCGCCTGAGCCCAGGAGTTTGAGGTTGCGTGAGCTAGGCTGACACCACTGCACTCTAGCCCAGGAGACTCTGTCTCAAATAAAATAAAATAAAATAAAATAAAATAAAACAAAACAGCAACAAAAATTAAACAATAACAAAAACCGGATATACCAACTGTGCATGACGGAAAAGCAGCAGAAGGCAACCCCCCAAATTGCTGAGGATACCTCCAACCCAAAACAGATACAGGAAAGGCCCAAGTCCAGATGCAATGATCCTTGGGGCAGACTATGAGGGTACAACAGTTCAGCCAAACCCCCTGTCGCCTCACCTGTGGCATACGCCATCCCCTTGCCATGCCAGGATCTCGCTCTGCTCTGGACAGACCGGCCTGGCCAGTGGGAGGCTCCAGCACTGTGTGACAGCCTGGCTGGGTGCTGGGAGCACACGACCCTAGACACCAGCGCTTGTCATTTCCTGGGGAAAGAGAAGAGGAAGTAGCTGCGACCACAGGGCCGAGTGACCAGGCAGTCAGGAGATGAATTTATTCCTTCAACACACTGAGCCTTTACTATGTGTGAGGTGCTTTTCTAGGTGCGGGGCTCAAACAATAAAGAGCAGGCACAGATTCTTGCCGGCACGGAGCTTTCCTTCCAGTGGGAGGAGACCGGCGCCAGCGAGAGAGGGTGAAACTGAGGAGCAGGAGGGCAGGGAGCGAGGCCTGTGGGAGGAAAGGGTTCCGGGTGGAGGGGACGGCAGGTGCCAAGGCCCTGCTGCCAGGTGCACACAGCTTGCTTTGAGGAGACGCAGGGAGGACTGGAGAGTTGGGGAGACCTTTCCGGAGAAGGAGGCGTCTGAGTTGGGCCTTTGGGAATGAGAAGGGCCCTGGCAGAGAACGGCCAGGCAGGACGAGGACGACGGCAGCAAACTCTCGCAGCTGTGAAGGGGCTGGTGTATCTGGGAAATGACTGGCACACAGAGAGCTGGGTCTGAATTCAGCTCATTTGAGGCTCATTTGAAGGCGAGCTTAGGCAGGAACGAAGCGGGAAGGAATCGGCAATCAGGTTGGGGTTCGTATCTCCTGATTCAGGGGCCAGTGATGCCACAACACTCTAGGAGAACCAAGAGAACACAACCACCACCCACTTTCCATAATTAATTTTGACTGATTTTTGTTTTTGCATTTTCTCCTTCATAGAATGACTTATTTTCAAATCACCTTCTGACCAACCAATTTCCAGGAAGTTGCAATCCCTGGGTGCTGCTCCTCATAGCTCCAGATGTGAGGTGGCTGCTCACCTTGAGACCAGCCGTTTGGGAGGTTCCTCGGCCATATAATGCCCCTTCCAACCTCCCAGGAGGTCAAAACTGTACTGTGACATCCACTAAATGGATAAAGAGACTGACAATACCAAGTGTGGATGAGAATGTGGGGCAACCAGAACCCTCGTGCTCTGCTGCTGGGGTTGTACATTGGTGGAAACACTTTATCAGTATCTGTCAATGTTGATGATGTGCATTGCCTATGACCCCACAGTTCCATTGCTAGGCATACACCAAACAGAATGTAGATGCATACTCACCAAAATCCATGCCCTACAGTGTTCATAGCAGTGCTATTTGCAGCAGGTATAAACTTGGCTCTACCTAAATTCTTACTCACGTGGAGTGATTCAGTAAATTGTGGTTTATACATACCAGGTGATACTGAATAACAACGAAAATGAGTGAAGGACAGTACGGGCAACCATGTGGATGACTCTCACATCTGTAATGCTGAGTAAAAGAAGCCAGGCACAAACCAGGGACAACTAAATCTTGAAGTAGGTTACTCTTTGGGGTGTCTGACTGGATGGGGGTGAGGGGTTCTATGAGTGGGGAACTGAGTTTCCAGATATATGAGTGACTCTAGCCCACCCCATAAGAAGCCAGCCCCAGTGACCGGGGGAGGCATCAGATATTTCAGTGAGGTGCTTGGGTCCTCCAGCCCCAGGTGTGCCACCACAGCAATGCCATGTGGGGCAGAGATGAGCCATCCCTGATGGCCCTGCCCAAATTCCTGACCTACAGAAGAATTGTGAATAATTTTTAAAAAATGGTTCTTGTTTTAAATAACCAGTTTTGCAATACAGAAATAGATTACTGAAACAATTTTCATCTTTGAGGACAGGGACCAAATCTTTTTTTTATTTGGGATGTTAAAAATATTTAATATAAACAGTGTAGGACACATTTAACAGTATTATATGCTAACATATAAATACATTTCGACATTCTATTTTATCGTCTGAATAAACTAAATAAAAATATACCATAAAGCTTCCTAGGACAAACTATTGATGTAGGACAAACTATTTATTAAATTAATTTGATAATTCCTAAATAATTGATTAACATTTTGAAATTGTTGGATGATTGTTTGTCTAATGTGGCTCTCACTAGTTAAATGAGGGCTCTGTCTGAACACTGATTTAACAATAAGGAGCTAGATCACCATCTTCTCAGGACTTCTTTAAACTTAAAGTCATGAGATGACTAGTATTCTTAATACATAAAGAATGTTTCAATATTAACAATATTGTTCGTGGTTCTGAGTCTTCTCTTAATCCTTGTAATAATGTCAGAGATTTAAAAAAATATCCAATATCATTATCAAGAATATATAAAATAATTTATTGGAATGACCATCATTTAATTAGTTGGTATAATTTTATTAATTTTTGTTCATTTTCAATCCATAGGGCTGCTTTTTTGGACAAGCTTCAGAATTTTTGTTTGTTTGAGACATTGCAGCCTCAAACTCCTAGGCTGAAGTGATCCTCCTGCCTCAGCCTCTGGAGTAGCTGGGACTACAGGTGCACGCCATAATGCCCGGCTAATTGTCTTATATTTTTAGTAGAGACAAGGTCTCCCTCTTGCACAGGCTCGTCTCAAACTCCTGAGCTCAAGCAATCCTCCTGCCTCGGCCTCCCAAAGTGCTAGGATTATAGGCAAGAGCCTATCCTGAAAACTCAAATGTTATCCTTGGCAATAAACAGTATTGTTTTTCTTGACATGACAGACTAACTTCATTCAAATTCAAGAAAATGTGTTTCAATACCGAAGGCTGAATAGCCAGTCGGTCAGTTGTTCTTTCAAGTAAAAATGGTGTTCCATGCAAACGGTGGCTAAGTCTGCTGACAGCCTGGGCAACTGCACAGTGCTTTCCCAGGAGACACCACCGTACTTCGGTACACGGAAGTGCTTTATGGGGACTTCCCATGTTGTCACACATGATATTAAATAACATGTACTTGAGGGTTGATGTTTAATACATTATTGTTACTGCTCCACCAAGGACATTCGTATGGGAAACTGGCGTTTTTTTAATGGTGAGTGTGTGGTGGTGAAGAATACAGTAGTGAGTGTCACAGTTCAGTGTCACTGCCCGGATTCCTGCTGAGGTGCCAGAAGTTTCACCCACTATAGGTTTTACATCATGAGTGCAAATCTTCACATGGTGACAAAGGCAATCCACATCCTTGTGCTGTTACGAAAGTAGTTTGGACCTCATCCTCAAAGTATCTCAGGGACACTTGGGCACCAGGGCATGATGTCTTGTGAACTGCTGGACCGGTGTAAGACAAGGACATCTGAATGTCAGCCTCTTTCTATTTAATAGAAGTGAACAGGGCGCTGTCAGGCCCCAAGGCAATAGGAAGGCTTAGTTCAGAGCCTGGGCAGATGGGCCCAGGAAAGCCATTAGCTGGGCCTGGTTCATTTACAGCAAACATTTTTCTTCCCCCGGCATCTCCTGGGTCATGCTCCCTGGGGTCAAACCCAGGCCTTTCCTGGGAAGGGCTCACTAACATCTGGTGGAGCAGACATGCCCAGAACTGACTTCCAAGGATGTCAAACTGGATACCCTGTGAGGACAGCTCAGGGGGTGTCGGCTAGACTGGGCATCTGGGAAAGCTCTGGGAGGGAGTGGGGGAGAAAGTGGGCCAGTCTGCAAGGATGCCTTTAGGCAGAGTGTAGGGGGCACATTTTAAATTGTGGGCATTGCTTGAGCAAAGGCACCAGTTCTGAGGTCCGAAGCCCACTGAGGAAAGAATAGGAGGTGTGTAGTTTAAGGTCTCGTGTTCCAAGATCTGGGAGGTTAGGTCAGTCAGGGCCATAAATGCCAAACACAGAATTTGGACTTTATTCAGCAGACAACAGGGAGTGCATTAAACATACAGGTGATCCTATTTCTAAGGCAAACCCCTATTTTCCTAATGAAATAAATTTTTAAATTAAGGTATCAGAGTATTTAAACTTCTAATAATATCAATGAAATAGTCAGATGTCTAGTTATAATATCTAATTTATTATTTTAGTTACACATTCATATTTAAAATAACATTATATATTATACATTAATACAAAATATTGCTTTTTTCCCATTCTCATATTTCAAGTAACAATTTTATTCACTCCTCTACATGCATCAATGTCTTCACGATGTCTGGAGCCAGCTTCTTGACGTGTATTTCCTTCCCTTGTTGTCAGCTGTCTGTGACACAGCACTTTCAAATACATGTCTGACACCTTCACTGGAAAATCTGACCCCACGTTAACAAGTCACCACGTTAAAACCATCCTCTCCCACCTCCAATTTATCATGTAGGCATGTTTGTAATCCTCACAACAAAACCACTTACTTATGCTTTTGAAGTCGCTCTTTGAAAGGTGGATTTCCAAAACCTAGTTCTCGTAATAGAAGGGAGCATATTCCTGGAATGGTGGCTACGCTTCTTCCCTCCCCACTTGTAACCCATTCCAGTAGGAGGAGTCTCTAACCACACAAAACCTGCACTGTTGGGGCTGTTGTGGGCTACGACTGTGAGGAGAAACCAGAGGTAGTGCAGTTGCAGGAGATGACAACATTTGGGTATCGGTGTGACGGAGGACTGAAACACCATTCTTGGGAACAAAACAGGCCAGAGGGTTGTAGGGCGAGTTGTTGGGCTGATCATCACCACGAACAGTGACATTTCCTGGCGTGGGAATGACAGAGTGTAGAGTGTAGAAAGTGGGGAGTGGTGTATGGCAGACTTGGAGAAACAGCCGGGGGCAGAGGCTGATAGACAGCAGAGGTGAGAGGACAGACTTCCAGGTGGCAAGGGTGTGAATGCGGACAAGGAGCAAGGCTATGGAAACAGCACTTGCCAGGAGAGGGCGCTCAGGGACCATGGTGATGCGGGAGGGGCGTCAGGAGTCTAGACTGCAAGGAGGGCAGGCGGCATGTTCATCCTGGGTGCTGCTGAATCCCCAGCAACTAGAACAGGTATGTCACAGGCCCTCAGGAAATACGTGCCCGATGAAGAAACAAAGAGGAGGGAGGAGAAGATGAAGAGAGTAAGAAAGGAAGAATGAGGTACCAGCGTCCTATGGCAGGGACTTGGAAAAGAGGTCAGCAGGGGCAGCTAAACCAAGGACTTGGGGACAAACGGAAAGGAAATGGACCAGACAGGATTTGTGCAAAATATCCCACCTGGACCTTGGGTGTGATTCCAACAGTCTCAGCCCTGGAGGACTGTCAGGGTCACCGTCCCCAGCAAAGGCGCTGGGGCTGAGGAGCTGATGACTGGTCTGTGGCCTCTTCTAAGCCTCCCCTAGTAAGAGACACACTTTGATGGCCTCAGACCTGCCCAGGCTCCCAGGGATTGAGAAAGTGGGGAGGTGCTTGAGTGTTCTCGGCTTTAAATAAATATCTGAATACTAATAAAGGATTAATGTGGTTGTTTGAGTCATGAGTAATAGGTTTCAAATTACATTTCTGTGTAGCTTGGGCATTCCCAATAAATGGGAATGAAAATACTCATTTCCCAATTCACAGGAAAGATTTTAAGGCAGTGATTCTGAAAAATGGTCTCCAGAGCAGTAGCATCTGGAAATTTGTTAAAATGCAAATTCTTGGGCTCCACCCAGACCTATTAAATGAGAAATTCAGGAGGTTAGGCCCAAAGACCTACGTTTTCCTAACTCCTCCAGGAAATCTGGATGGATGTGAAAGCTTTAAGGTCATGGGTGAGACGTTTTCAATTTTAAAGCCACAACCCCTAAGTTTTTCTGAAGCCTCTGATATTTGCAGTTTTGCCTGCAGTGAGTATCAGCAGCAGCAAACGGGAGAAGGAAGCGTGGACAAGAGGGCAGCCTCCCCTGGCCATGAGGCCCTAGAAACATTGCTTTTACCTCTTAAGCCTCAGTCTCTTCATTTGTAAGAGGAAAAATAAGTAATTATTAAGTATTGTGATAAGGATCAAGTGAAATAGTGCCTGGCACACGGTAAGTTTACTCATAATGCTGGTCCATTGGTATCACTAAAGTAGAGCTCAGAAGGAGCTGATTTTGCTCAATTTGTGGAATTAGCTCAATAGATAGCTAGATTTTTCCAAGGTCATGACCTTATATCACATGCATGTATTATAATTCTATACTAGTCTTCTTGTTTCTAAGAATTCACATGTCCCAAAGCTCTGCAGAGGGGCTGAGACTGATCCTGTAACCTCTTCTGTGCTATACCCTGTTCAAAGAGAGACTTGCTTTGATGGCCTCAGATATCACAATGCTGACACCTTGTTGTCAACTGGGTGCTCAACACCTAAATGCCCCAACTTCTAGTCTTGCAGCAAGTAAATGGAATGACACAGCGACTCGGGGAAGGGCGACCCCTCTTCAGGTTTCCCTCAAGTTGCAGCTCTCTCTGTAGGTCCAGCAGAAGAGTCTGATGACCTCTAGTAGGGCTTTAGGGGGCAAGGGCATTAAATCACAGGCTTTTAAAGCGCATCTTGAGTCAAATATGCCAGCACACATTTCAGATGCTATTCCAACCTCCATCTCTCCTCAGCAGAATGCAAGCTCCAAGGGGCCTGGAAATTTGTCTTATTCTTTCCTGTGTCCCTGCATTGTAAACAGTGACTGGCACGCACAGGTGAACATTTACTAAACCAAAAGTTCTGTAATTAGAAGGAAAAAATGCTGTTCTTTGCCAAAATGAGGAAAACTAAGGTCTGGGTGGAGCCTGTGGGCTTTGGTAGGCACGCGAGGCTGTGCCTGCTACTCAGAGCCATGCTTAGTCTGAAGGCCCAAGTTGCACAGTCTGTGGGATTCCTACTGTGGTGCAGGAGAGGCTGGCTCACTTCCTGAAGTCTGAATGGGTCTGAAGGCACATTCGAGGCAGGGGACTCAGATATCTGAAGCTGGGGGAACTGCCAGTTGACACAATGCTCATCTCTCATTTGCTTCTTGGCAAATCCCAGCTCCCTTCAAGCTGCAATTAAACCCCTTTCTAGGCTCCTTGTCCGCAGGCTGGAAGCAGCTCCCACAGGTGCCCCACTGGTGCTGGGGCTGCACTACCACCCTTAGGCAGGGGTTTAATGTGTCCAGGTGAGTTCTGTGACACTCTCACACAAATGTGCCAGAGCAGATGGTTTGAAAGGAACAGACTGAGGAACACTTGTATACATAGAATTACTAAAGCACGAACACTCACCCTCCTGCGTGCCAGGCAAGCAGATGGGCAGAACCCCCCTGAACACGAATGCCCTTGCGCCCTTCGCTCACACTATTCCTTCCAGTGCCCTCGCAGCCACCTCTGCCTGCACAGAATCCACAGTGCCATCCCCTACTCTGCGCCGTTCCCAATCCTGCCCAAGCAGAGGGGCTTCCTGGGTGCCCAGTGTTCGCCTGTAAAGGGCCTCTCACAGGCTAACTATGAGCATGGGCCACCCAAGTTGTACCCTTAAAGGGTTTTACTCCTCACTTTATGGCTCCAGCCAAAGTCCAGAGACCTTGCCTACTACATAGAAGCAGTCAGTATTTACAAATTTTGTAAAAATTATCCCTCCTACCCATCTTAAGCTTGTATCAGTTACTCATTAGCTAAAATGCCTTCCATTTCTGGTTTATTGTAATTGCTAAAAGTGGGGATTGTAATTTATTCTTTGGAAGGATGATGGTTAGCATGAAAAGGTCCTCCTGGCCCTGAGTAACTCTGAGGCATCACATAAAATCAAACAGGTGTCTTTTAGCTCCATGAGGTTAGGATTCCATTTGGAGAGAATACACAAGAGGGCCAAGGAAGGTTTACTAAGAAAAATTCTTCTCCAGAACTCAGCAGTACTTTGCAGACATGGTGAGCATACATGCTTATTAGGAATTAGAGCAGTCTGGCAGTATTTTAGTGAAGGTTGCATGTAATACTTTTGGTTGCATGTAATACTCACTTCAGACTGATTTTTAAA
Source organism: Cheirogaleus major (assembly GCA_963574435.1). NCBI lineage: Eukaryota > Metazoa > Chordata > Mammalia > Primates > Cheirogaleidae > Cheirogaleus > Cheirogaleus major. The sequence continues at coordinate 90,222 of CAUYPO010022769.1, read as the reverse complement.
AATCAAAATTCATTCTAAGGATACCTGAGAGATCAATGAAGCCCAAAGCAAGGACGCAAGACTAGACACAGAAACCAGGGAAGTCCTCAGGGTTATCACCAAGGCAGCTGCTCCCTCAGGCCCACATGCCTTTGCTTGTCCTTGCAGTGCTGTCTCCTGACTTTATAAGTATGCCCTCTAAGCTGCACTACAGATGGTGACCCATACTTCTCCTGCCCTGTGCAAAATTCTTAAGATAAAGAATTATCTTAGGCCTGTTTGGATCAGTTCAACCCTGGTCCAATCAACTGGCATGTGGGGAAGGGTGGGGGGAGAGAGACAAAAGGTGATTGTGAGCAGTCATGGCCCTCACACCTGTAGGAGTAGGGGACAGGGGCCACTGTGAGTCAGGTAGGTGCCCAGTGTCACTGCAGAAAGGTCAGTCATTTCTTCAGGTGCTTATTATCTCTTAGGACTTAAGCAAAAGAGCAAATTAGTTTGTAATTTTCTACAATTCAGAATGACCTTCCCTTCCAAATTCCTATGAGTAGTCAAAGTTCCAGTACTGTAAACTACTTATATAAAGTTTTCAATAAAGCTCTACTGAATATTGAAACCCAAATAGAAAAAGTTACAAAAAGTTGCTATTTTATTGCTCTTCCCTGGATTTGGTTGACATCTACTTTTTACTTTCACCAAATCTTACAGGAACGATAGAGACATATCAAGTTGCAAAAGGAGTCACTTTCTCACTAACACCTTTTCTTTTTAAACAATTTGTGTTGATGTGAACAACATAATAAAGATAAAAGGTGTTCAACTGATTCATTAAACCTATTAAAACCCTGCCAGGGAATATTTTGCGGGTACATTGCATAGAGCTTGGAACACTGTGGGTTGGGTGTTCAATGTTAGATGAATCCAATTCCAATTTTACAGTAAGTACAAGGATCTGTTTTAGATCAAATATTAAATCTGACTAATAATTTCAGGCCACACTCTGCTTCTGTGTCTCATAGCAGGTGGGGGAGAAAAAAGTAGCTGAGTCTCAAACTAGTTATTCTTTTCTTTATAAGAAGTTTATAACTATTGGCATCTCTAGCTCAGAAGCAAAAATTTATACAAAGAAATTAGAAAGTATCTTAACTGAAAGCATTAGTTTAAATAGCCTAGAGTCTTACAGAAATTGTCATTCCAAAACATGCAGAGGCAGCAAGAGTCACCCAAAACCACATTTTATTCTATAACTTTTATATTGCTTTTCTGTCATTTAAAGATTGAAACAGTGTGAAATGGATGGAAATATTTTGATAAAAGAACAGAATCATTTAATCACAGCATATACACCTAATAAAAACCTCGGGTCTACACCACACATTCCAAACACAATGCTAAGTCCAGCAGTGGCTTATGCTCGGGGTTTTTGTAAAGCAAATGGAAACATTTGGAAGGATCAATATATTTCAACAGAAGAGCCATAGATGCCCTGAAAGCAGAAAGTTGACACAATTTTAAATATAATTCATATATATATTTTTAAATCAAACACAATTAAATAGAATATGGTTTAAGTACATGAATACTTCAGCTTTAGAAGAATAAGAGGTGGTACATAGTACCAAAAACTTATACACAGCCTTTTTGCTTCTGTTGATGAAACAGCGTGCCTCTATACAATCAAATATTGCAATGGAATAAGTTCTCTATTCAGTCAAGACTTTCTCAAGGACAAAGGTGATTAATAATTATATATTTATATATATATATATAGTTTTTTTTTTTTTTTTTTTGCAAAGTCTGAGCAAAAGCAGTAACACCTAAGAGAACTTCCTTTCCTCTCAAACAGTCACGTGCGTCGAGGAAGCATTAGCACCACGTGGCCAGTGGAGTGTGCTTGCCAACTGGGCAACCTTGCTGATCGCCATGTGGTCCCGACGCAGCACAAGTGCAGTGAGTGAGTATCTTACTGCCCTACAGACAAGACAGAAGGCCACCCACTGCACACTTCCCAGGTCACAGCAAAGAACAGGGGGAGGCAGTCAAACAAAGTTCAGCGCTTCTCTCCCCCCACCCACCCTGCCCACTTCATTTAAAAAAAACAAAAAAACAGCACAATCTGGGAAGAACCATCTTGTTCAAGGGAAAAACGGGAGTGATCGTTATTCTTTCTTTCTTTCCACGTGTATTCTAAAGGGAAAGTTAAGTAACTGGAGCACAGAATTCCAGAGGAGCAAATTCTAATGCTCAAAGTAAACTAGATTCACCTTTTTGTTAGCAGGGAGAGACTAGTTTTAAATATACTGCATCTCAGGAACAATTAAAATGCAAAAAGTGTATACTGCGGTCAAAGGAAGGACAATGTCACTGAAACTTGACTCATGACCTGTTGGCTTCCTTCCAAAATCAATGCCTCCATGAAGGAGGACTGCACAATGAGCCGGTGCCCTGTTCTATTGAAAACAAGCTGCTAGCACCACACTGCCATTCAGAGCTGCCTGGCTCTCGGTGGCGCTGACTCACCTGTTTGTTTTGGGAGGAAAAGCAAAGCACCTAAGCACCTGCTTTATGATGCTGTTAGGGATGAATTACCACTGCAAGAATGTGCATCCAATATCAGCTCTATGCTAATAAGCCTCCCACAGGACATGGTCCCTGTCTATTCTAGTGGGCTAAAACTCTCTCATAAATGGGTTATTGCCATTGGAGAACTAACAATTTTCTAATAATGTAAACAATACCACTTTGTATCTTCACGGCAGTCACTGTGTGAGCATCATGTGGGTCGATTATGTCTGCACGTAACTGCATTATGGTGGAAGTCTAGGATTGTCTCTCATTCTTTCTTGGAAAAAACAGTGATATATTAGTGAAAAGAAATACAGTGCTCTATTTTCATTGGCTGTGTTGAAGAATCTAACCAAGAGGAAAAGTTCTCTTATGTTTCAAAAGTAGATTTCTTTTATCTCATGTCTTGAGTCATAGCTGAAAAAGAGAAAAGAAAAAGAAAATGCTAAAGTACATTTCTGTAACAGTGATCTACTATCATTATAGATTAAGGAAGATGTCAAACAGTAAGTGTTTACTATATACCAGAGCTTATGATAGCCAGAGCTAACTATAATCTTATGAGGTAAAAGTATATTTTCTCATTTACATGTGAGTGAACAGAGGCTTAGAGGTTAAGTAACTTACCCAAAGGTCACATAACAAGGACTGGCATCCAGACTTGCTTTCCATTTTGCCAAAATCTTTACGTTTTGGCAATATATATTAGAATACAAAATATATACATTTTTTAAGAGACAGGGTCTCCCTTGTCGCCCAGGCTGAAGTACTGTGGTACAATCATAGCTCATTGCAGCCTCAAACTCCTAGGCTCAAGCGATCCTCCTGCCTCAGACTCCCTAGTAGGTGGGCCTGCAGGCATGTGCTGCCAGATCAGGCTAATTTAAAAAATTTCTTTGTAGAGATGGGACCTTGCTATTTTGCCCAGACTGGTCTCGAACTCCTATCCTCAAGTGATCTTCCCGCCTCAGCCTCTCCAAAATGCTAGGAGTATGGGCGTGAGCCACTGGGCCCAGCCTATTCCCACTTTTTGACAGTAATTCTACTTCTAGGGATTAACCCTACAGCATATTCATAGGAGAGAGTAAATACATATATGCAGACATTCATTAAAATATTGTTCCTAACAGGGCAAAACCTGAAACACTCTAAATCATCATCCACAGGGGATTCATTAAATGGTGACTAAGGCTGGACGTGATGGCTCACGCCTGTATTCCCAGTGCTCTGGGAGGCTAGGAGTTTAAGACCAGCCTGGGCAACATAGCAAGACCCCGTCTCTACAAAAAGTTAAAAATTGGGCTGGGCGTGGTGGCTCACTCAAGGTCAGGAGTTCGAACCCAGCCTGAGCAAGAGTGAGACCCATCACTACTAAAAAATAGAAAGAAATTAATTGGCCAACTAAAAATATATAGAAAAAATTAGCTGGGCATGGTGCCACATGCCTGTAGTCCCAGCTACTCGGGAGGCTGAGGCAAGAGGATCGCTTGAGCCCAGGAGTTTGAGGTTGCTGTGAGCTAGGCCGACGCCACGGCACTCTAACCCAGGCAACAGAGTGAGACTCTGTCTCAAAAAAAAAAAAAAAATGGCTGGGTGTGGTAGCATGCACCTGTAGTCCCAGATACTTAGGAGGCTGAGGCAAGAGGATTACGTAAGCCCAGGAATTGGAGGTTGCAGTGCGCTGTGATCATGCCACTGTACTCTGGCCTGGGTGACAGAAGGAGACCCTGTTTTAAAAAACATAAATGATGATAGAGCCATAATGTGGAATACCCTGCAGTCTTCACAGAGAAAAACTGATCTGCTAGACTCCCAAGACCGAGCTCCTGAGGCTGAGTCTTTCCTTTACTCACCGCACCGGGGAGGACCCAAACATCAGAGAAGATAGCATCCCTGCTATTTGTGGGATGGGACATGTGTACATGAAGCAATTCAGTAATGACATGAGGTAGTTTATGTTGAATGTCCAAGTACATTCCATAGGCAAACAGAGTTGGAAGGTTGAAAAGTAGAGAGGTATCAACATAGGATAAAGAGAATGAGTATTCCTCTGTGGGTCTAGGACTTCTCACATTCATAAAATCATGGAGTGAGAATTACAAGGGGATCTTTTGAGATTTTCTTATCCAATCTCTCTGACCTACTGATGAAGATATGAAGGACCGGAGAAGAAAAGTCACTTACAAAAGGTCACACATATTGCCTAAAAATGGACTTAGCTGGTTCTGCTAGTCAAGTGCTTTTTCCATACCAACACATCGATTCCTGAGGGACTGGCAGGAGAGACACCCTGACAAGGAAGGAGAAGGCCTAGCAAGCTCAAAAAACAAAATGTAGCAAAATATATCTGTACATCCTAAAAACAAAAAACACATGCTAATAAAATTAGAACATACAATTCAAAAGGAAAAGTCTGAATTTTAACCATCTGCTTTCTAAAATGGTATTTAAAGGCCGGGTGCGGTGGCTCATGCCTGTAATCCTAGCACTCTGGTAGGCTGAGGCGAGTGGATTGTTTGAGCTCAGGAGTTCGAGACCATCCTGAGCAAGAGCGAGATCCCGTCTCTACTAAAAACAGAAAGAAATTAGCTGGACAACTAAAAATATATAGGAAAATTAGCTGGGCATGGTGGCGCATGCCTGTAGTCCCACCTGCCCGGGAGGCTGAGGCAGGAGGATCGCTTGAGCCCAGGAGTCTGAGGTTGCTGTGAGCTAGGCTGACGCCACAGCACTCTAGCCTGGGCAACAGAGCAAGACTCTGTCTCCAATAAAATAAAATAAAAAAATTTAAAATGGTTTCTAAAGAACATTTTCTTATTGTCAAACATTTGATCATCAACATGATAATGGGGAAAACACAAAAATAACTACATTGCACTTTATATACCTTTAGCTTGTTCTCTGCTATTCTAGGCTTGACTGAGCCAGAAGATAAATATAGACAAAAATTATCATCCTTGCACAGAAAAGAAGATAGAGTCTGCAAGACTGAATAGGGCTTTGGTATGAATCAGCTCAGTGAAAAGTTCACAGTTATATCAAGCTCTGGGAATTACAGTTCTCAGAGTAAAAAGTTAGCTAGAAAATTAGAAAAAAGGTGATGATGGACCTCAACCAAATTTAGCCCTCCTACCTAACTACTGAGGGTTACATAGGATGTCATCTGATTTTTCCCTGTCATATTTCTCTCTGATTCCTAAGTTTTGCTTGATATAAATGATAGAGGAGGAGGAGCTGAATGCCTTCACAAATATAAGCAGAAATTCTCCTATCACATTAAGTCTCCATGAGTGAAGTTAGAGAAAGTAAAACTATTGATGAAACTGGGAATGTTTGGCTTGTGGAAAAGACTGAGTGGGGGACTAAGCGGCTGCCTTCAACTTTCTAAAGGTTATTGTGTGTCTCTCATGGGCAAGACTGGAACCAGTTGGTGAAGCCATAGAGAAAGAGAACTTTGGGGAAGTCAGAATTTCCTAACCATTATAACTGTTGGACCTCCAGGAAAAGACGGTGAATTAATTACACCCATTCAATTCACTCCTTCTTAAACCAGCACTTTTTTTTTCTTTTTTTTTTTTTTTTAACATAAACTCACATAAATGGGAAAAAGAAAAGAAGTGGCAATAACAAAATTTTGGAATCTGGAGGCAAATGGATCGTTGGTAAATGACTTAGACCTAAAAAACTCAATCCTAAGACTGAAGTGGAGCAAGTTGAGCAGCAACCTGGTTTATACTACAGAATCCCTCCAAGCTTGGGGAAAGGAATGGAGGTGGGGCAAACACAAGGACTTGTTAAAAACTTACTTTAGAAGTAGTTAGATATACAGTGATTGTTCTGTCAGGTGCCTAGTCCTGCCTGAAACCCAGACCCAGAAGAGAAATCTGAGCTCATCTTCTCTGAGCAGAATAAAAGTGTCTCCAAGCTAAGGTACACTAAGTAGGGATGACTGAGGGCAAGGATGCTGTACTGATAACAGGGGATTAAGGAGGGTTGAATATAAGGAGTATTGAGTACCCTCTAGCTTTGTCCTGCTTGGCTCCTGGAAAACTCACTGCCTGCCCTTTATCTTCTAGGCAGAAGACTGGTTGAGTTTTCTCTGGGGAATATGATTAGTCCAAGAAGAAAGAACTTAAAAAAAAAATTCTGACATCAGATTCCCCAAAGAAATGCCTGGCTTGTTTAAGTTTAAATTTATGAGAAATTGCAAAACTGGTTTTCAAAGTGGCTGTATGATTTTTGCATTCTCACCAGCTATGTATTAAGAGTTCAAACTGCTCCACATCCTTGCCAACACACGGTAGTGTCAGTCCTTTTAATTTTAGCTGTTCTTTTGGGTTCGTAGTGGAATATCACTGTGACTTTAATTTGCATTTCTCTAATAACTAATGATGCTGGGCATTTCTGCATACAAATATCTGTATGTCTTCTTTGGTGTAGTGTCTGCTCATCTCTTTTGGTAATAAAAAAATCAGACTGCCAGTCTTACTAAGTTTTAACAGTTCTTTGTATATTCTGGATACAATTCTTTTATGAGATGTTTTGCAAATACTTTCTCTTCATCTGAACTTGCCTTTTCATTTTCTTAACTGTGTCTTTTGAAGGGCCGAAGTTTTCACTTTTGAAATTCAATTGATCAATTTTCCTTTTATGGCTCAGGCTTTGTGTGATCTAAGAAATCTTTACCTAAGCCAAAAATCACAAAAATTTTCTCCTATGAGTTGTATAGTTTGAGTTCTTACATTTAAGTCTATGACCCATTTTGAGTTAATTCTGTATATGGTGTGGTGGGCCATGGTTCATTTTTTCCCCATATATAGAACCAGTTGTTCCAGTACCATAAATTGAAAAAGATGGTCTTTTCCCCATTGAATTATCTTGGCACATGTCACACATATGTGTGGGTCTACATATGTGTGGGTCTACTTTCACAATCTCTATTTGTTCTAACAATCTATGTTTACCCTTATGCTAATTCCACACTGCCTTGATCATGTGGCTTTTCGGTCAATGTGAAGCTAGGTAGAGTTTGTTAGTTTTCCAATTTTGTGCCTTTCCCCCTTCACAATGTTTTGGTTACTCTAGAGTTCATTTACATTTCCCAAGAAATTTTACATCATCTTTTCAGTTTCTACAAAAACAGCTGCTTGAATTTTGATTACAATCATATGAAATCGATTACCTTGGGGAGAAATGGCGTTTTAACCACACTGAGTCTTTTCATTCACAAACAGGATTTATTTTTGCTTTTATTTCAATACTCTCTAATTCTGCTCAGTTGTTTTGTAGTTTACATTGTATAAATCTTGCACATATTTGGTTAAATATATTTTTAAGTACTTTAAGTTTCAGGATGCTATTGTACAAATTGTTTTTTATTTTTTTAGAGACAGGGTCTGGCACTGTCACCCAGGCTGGAGTGCAGAGGCGCGATCACAGCAGACTGCAACCTTGAACTTTTGGGCTCGAGTGATCCTCCCGCCTCAGCCTCCTAAGTAACTAGGACTATAGGTGTGAGCCACCATGCCTAGCTCATTTTTTTTTTCTTCATATTTTGTAGAGATAGGGTCTTGCTTATGTTGCCCAGGCTGGTCTCAAACTCCTGGCCTCAACCCTGCCTTGGCCTACCAAAGTGCTAGGATTGTAAGTGTAAGCCACCAAGCCCAGACTGTATTGTTTTTTTAAATTTCCAATTAACAACTGTTAATTGCTAGTACACAGAAATGCAACTCATTTTTTTAAAAATTAACCTTGTATCCTGTAACATTGCTAAACTTATTAGTTCTAATAGCTTTTTGGTAGATTCCCTAAGATACTGCCATCTAGTAGAACTTTCTGCCGTGAAGGAAATGTTCTGCATCTGCATACATTGCTAATTACAACAACATAGGATTTTCAGATAAATAATCATGTTTTCTGCCAAAAAAAAAAAAAGTAAAGTTTTACTCCTTCCTTTACAATCTATATGCCTTTTGTTCCCCTTGCCTCACTTGTACTAGCTAGGACCTCCATGACAAGTGTTGCAGACTGGACATCCTTGCCTTGTTCTCACTTAGGAGGAAGCATTGTCTTTCCTCACTAAACATGATATTTTATGTCTTTTTTTTTTTTTGAGACAGACTCTTGCTCTGTTGCCCTGGGTAGAGTGCAGTGGTGTCATCATAGCTCACTGCAACCTCAAACTCCTGGGCTCAAGTGATCCTCTTGCCTAATCCTCCCAAGTAGCTGGTTCTATAGGTGCGTGCCATGACGCCTGGCTAATTTTTGTATTTTTTTAGTACAGATGGGATCTTGCTACGTTGCTCAGGCTGGTCTCAAACTCCTAACCTCAAGCGATCCTCCCGTGTTGGTCTCCCAAAGTGCTGGGATTACACACTGAATTGGTTTAAATCTATCATCTTGTTATTTGTCTTCTATTTATTCCATTCATTCATTCTTCCTTTTTTCTTCTTTTCTTGCATCTTGTGAATTCAGTATTTTTTATGGTTTGATTTTTCTCTCTCACTATTGGCTTGTTAGCTAATCCTGTTTTTAGTATTTGCTCTTAAGGTTTACAATGTACACCTTTAACTTATCACACTATACCTTCAAATGACATTATACCACTTCACATTTAGTGTAAGAACCTTATAACAGTTTACTTCCATTTCTCCCTTCCTGTCCTTTGTGTCATTATTGTCATACATTTAACTTCTATGTCTGTTATGTACTGCACAACACATTGCTATTATTTTGCTTTAAATAATTATCTCTAACATATATTTAAAAATGAGAAAAGAATCATTTACATTTACTCATCTATTTACCACTTATTTTGTATAGATGAAATTTCTACCTGTATTATTCCCTCCTTCCTAAAGAAATTTAAGATTTAATTGTAGATCTGCTGGTAATGAATTCTCTAAACTTTTGTTTGACTGATAAAAGCCTTCATTTTAACTTCATTTTTACAAGATATTTTCAGTTTTGGGTTGAGTATTTCTTTTTGGGTACTTTAAAAAGTGTTGGCTCAGCTCTCTTCTGGCGTGGCTAGATTCTAACAAGAAGACTTATCATTCTTATTTTTGTAGGTAATACATCTCTTTCTCTGGCCATTTACAAAAAATTTTTCTCTTTATTACTGGCTTTCAGCAACTTCAGTATGATGTGCCTTGGTGTGTTATGTTTATTTTGCTTGTGGTCTGGTGAACCTTTTGGATCAATGGGTTTATAGTTTTCATCAAATTTGGAAAATTTTTGATAATTATTTCATGTATTTTTCTGCATAATTTTTTTCTGTATAATTTTGTCCAAAACTGAAATTACATATGTTAGATGGTTTGGTGTTACCCCACAGTTCATAGAGGATCTGTTCTTTTCCCCCTACTATTTTTTCTGTTTGTGCTTCATTTTGGATAGTTTCTGCTGTTTTTCACTGATCTTTTCTTCCATGATTTCTAATCAGCTGTTAATCCTATACAATGTATTTTTCATCTCTTTCTTTTTCTTTATTTTAATTAATTTATTTTTTTCTTTTTCCAGAAGTTCTCCATACACATGTATTTTTCATTTCTAATATTTATTCCAAGGAATCTCGTTTCGGTTAAACTACCTTCTATTTCTCTCATTATATTCATGTTTTCCTTGACATTCTTGAATACACTATTAATATTTAAAGCAATTGTTTTATGGGCTTTCCTAAATTCACCATCTTTCTTACTTCTGTATCTGCTACTGGATATTGAGTTTTCCCCTGATTATAGGTCAAGTTTTTCTGCTTCCTTGCATGGTTGGTAATTTTTGATTGGATGTCAGATATCATAACTACACTGTGGAGTGCTGAATTTTGTTGTGTTCCTTATGTTACTTTAATGAGGGCTGGCTTTTGTTTTGGCATGTGCTTGTTACTTACAGAGAGAGCAGTTTGATCCTTTTAAAACTTGCTTTTAAACTTGGTTTAGGTGCTTTAGGACTAATTTAGCTCCAGAAGTAAGGCATGATCTTTGTGAGGACATTACCCAATGCCTTATATGTATTACAAAGTCTGTCCACTCTGGCCAGATCCTTCTGGTCACAAACTTTCCTAGCTCCATGTTCCAGGTATTCTGCCTACAAATATCTGGGGGTTCTTTCCCTAGACATGAGCATTTATTTTCAGTTCACATATATACAGATCAGTACTTGGCCAAGGACTCGAGGGGACCTCTCTAAATATTCCCGTAGCTCTGCTTCTGAGCAGCTCCCTCTTTCCTGGTACCTTGTCCTATAACTTCTAGTCATAAGGCTCTCCAAACTTTGGGCTCTGTTTGGTTTCCCCTTCCCTACACTTTGGAAACTCCTTTTAGGCAGTAAGCTAAGAATCACTTCAATGTTACTCTTCTTTCAAGATTATAGTTATTTCATTTAGTTTGTTGGTTTTCTAGTTGCTTATAATGAGAAGGCAATCCCCACAGCAGTTAATCCTTCAAAGGCAGACACAGAAGCCTCTTATATCCTTTTTTATTTCTATATACCTGGAAAATAATACTTTTCAGTTTTACACAAACTAGTTTACAACACAAGTCATCCTTACCTTTGTAGATTTCTCTAATGGTTGATCGTACTGTGCCTGCTGCATAACATCGCTGACTATCATTTTAGCAATCTTCCAAGCTAGCTCTTCTTGGGCCTAAAGGAAGTAATTTAAACTGTTGATAATGGTTATTCATTAGAAGGATCAAGATGCATATGTAAGTAGTGCTCTAAATACAACGGTATGTGCATGTCATTTCTATTTATTTGGATAAAGAAGTACATTCCCATTTATGAAAGAATCTGGGCCACACTGTGGCTATACTATATAAACACGTCATTCACTGTCTTCCAGAGTCAGCTACTGGGTACCCAATGTGACTACTTTTATGTTAGGTGGTCAAAATAAAACATTTTCCTTTTTCAACCCTCATCTCTCAATGCACTTAACTATTAAAAAAAAAAAGAAGCATCCACTTTTTTTTTCTTTTCTTTTATCTTTTTCAGCCAGCATCTACTTCTAAAAGTAAAACTGACAGTGGAGAAGGAAACATTTGCGCTTCTGTTCTGCACTGATTACTGAGTCCTGCTGGTTGATGACGGAAACCTGCATGCATGGATATCCTTCAGTGGCCATCGTCTCTGGACTGAAGATGCCTTTACTGCCACCACCAGGCAGCTGTTAGATGCTGAGAAGGACCTACGCTTTATTGTTACATCATGGATAAGGGAGCACCGCTGTGCCATGCTGCTTAAAGATGGGAACTAAAGAAAGAGAAAACTTAAAACCTTAGAGAAGGGTGGCAATTATAAACAGAAATCTCTTTATACTAAAAGTAGAATTTACCTCATCGGTATTTCCTTGCACCCATTTCTTCATAGCTTGTGAGAACATAGATCCTAGTAAACAAAGCCAAAATTGAATGTATATTTCATGCATAATTTTACATTTTAAAATGCTCTTTTTTAAAGCTGTTACTTCCAGACATAGATATTCTTTTCTTGTGTGATCTCATGCAAAACACTAAGAATATTACCACAAATGAAAGCTGATTAAATTGCATCCATAACAGAGTATTTAATTTGCAAACATCATGGTTTGAAAAACGTTTGAAAAGCTGTTTTAGAGTTCTGGATTTTTCTTCCATTCTTCTCACGTGATGAAAGAAACAATCACCTAGTGTTAGATTTGTGGCAAGGATTTGTGGTCTTAGGTAAGACTCTAGCAATCCACTTGAAGACATCAATCCACTTGTTATGCCTTGAAACCTTCCGGACCAGCTTCCATTTGAAAGGGCTTCTAGTATACATTATGCTGCTACAAGCTGGATCTCTGGTCTGTAGAAATAAACTGGGTGAGAGCAGAGTTTTTTTAGATAGCCAGACTCTTAAGCTAGGTGCAGTGGCTCACGCCTGTAATCCCAGCTATTCAGGAGACTAAGGTAGGAGGATGGTTGGAGGTCAGGAGTTTCTGAATTTAGCCTAGGCAACATTGCAAGACCCTGTCTCAAAAAAAAGTGGTCATACTCTACCCAAGCCATAGTATACCTCAACTTCCCAGGACATAAAAGCCTACATCTGTAACCACATGCTAAGAAATTACCAAGGAAGTAGGCTAACCTCCATTTCTATGAAGGAAATACATAGCTTATTCTTTTATTTAATAATTTGAATAGGCTCACTTCCTAACTTTGCCTTAAACCAAGTGAATTACTGTCGAGACATTATTTCTTAAGGCAAGGTCCTGATTAAAACTGGGATAGGACTATGCATAACATTCATGAAAAATATAAAATCTTGATTCTTTTCTCTCAATAGAGGTAACAGAGGTAACAATCTAGTCATGAAAAAGAAGTAGACTATAGGCTGGGCGTGGTAGCTCAGCCTACCTAGCACTCTGGGAGGCTGAGGTGGGAGGATCACTTGAGCTCAGGAGTTTGAGACCAGCCTGAGTGAGAGTGAGACCCTGTCTCTACTAAAAATAGAAAAAATTAGCTGGGCATGGTGGTGCGTGCCTGTAGTCCCAGCTACTCGGGAGGCTGAGGCAGGAGGATTGCTTGAGCCCAGGAGTTTGAGGTTGCTGTGAGCTGGGCTGACGCCATGGCACTCTGGGCCCGGGCAACAGAGTAAGACTTCGTCTCAAAAAAAAAAAAAAGGAAACAGATGATAAATTAGTATGCGAATAAATGAACAAGATAATTTCAGACAGTGAATAAGAAAATAAAGAAGTAGCAGTGGCACAGATGCTTTTAGATCACATGGGCTGGGCAGGTCTCCGAATAGGTAACAGTGAGATGAGAAGGAGACAGTCACTGTGCAAAAGCCATGGCAGGGGGAACAGCAACTGCAGAGGCCCTAAGAGGGAAGAAACCTCGGAAAAAAAATAAAGGATAGTCCAACTAGAGCTCGGTCTGTGAAAGGAAGAGTGGTTCAAGGTAAGGTCATGGCAAAGAGGCTAGATTTTATTCCACTGCAACAGGAGGCCATGGAGAAGGGACACGGTGGGTGATTAAGCAGTAAAGTGTACACAGGGTAAGAAAATTCAAACAGTAAAGGAAAAGGGTAAAATGAAAAGTAAAAGGTACCTCCTCCTTCTTATCCTTAAAGTAATTGCTGTTGAATTTTGGGGTATCCTTTCAGGCAATATTTTAATGAATACACTTGTAAATGGAAAGCCTTTAAAAACACCATATACAACATCATCTACGATGTATTCTAACCAAAAATGTATAACATGAATCATCAAGACTTTAGGTATAACTCCAGTTTACAACATATGCAGGAGAGAGAGGAATAAGCTAAATTAAATAACATGCCTGGAAAATCTAGAAGGTTGAGCATTCTGTAGGATAACTAGCCTGATATGCTTAACAAGTAAGGGTCATTAAAAAGGAACCATGCTTGAGTAAAACAGACTGAAATGACGACACCCTTTTGTTTGTATCCTTGGCATTTATCACCATGCCTAGCACATAGGAATCAAATGCTATGTGGAGGGAATGAATTCAATCTCTAGGCTCCTACACTAACAAAAAATACTTATCTTAAAGAGAAGTCTAGACAACTAAAGGAAGCACCAGCACATACGGATATGTTCAACCAAACTGTAGAAATTCCTAGTCATTACTTTATATAGGCATGCCTCAATTAAATTAATAATGCAAATAACTTGATGGACAGGCTTGCCAGTAGAGATATAATCCTGTCGCTTCTACCTTCAAATATAAGCCAAATCGAACCATTCTTCCACTACCAGCTTAACCCACAACCACTATCATCCCTTAGACTATGGCAAGAATGTTGTTTCCCTGCTTCTCCTCTTGACCCTCTACATTCTACTTTCCAAACAGCTGCCAGGGCAATCCCTTGAAAACATACGTCACGTCACATCACTCCCTGCTCCAACTTCCAATGTGTCCTCGACACTTGCAAGTCCTTGCAATGGTCTCTGGTGACCTCCCAGCTTACCCACCTTCCTCTACCACTCATCCCTTTGCTCGCTCCACTCCAGCCACGCTGGGCCCTCTGGCTTCAGGCCTCTACCCTGTTCCTTCCGCCAAGAGCACTCTTCCTCTAGGTATCGCCCAGGCTCACTCTTGCACTGTGCTCAGTTCTGCAGTCAAAATGCTACCTTGGTGAGGCCTTTCCTAACAAGCACCTCTAAGACAGAGCTCCCCACTACTCCTGCAGCACCCTACCCTACATATATAAACACATGTACACATGTCATATCTGCTTATCTGTCTACAGTCTCCTCCATTATAATGTCAAGTTTCATGAGAACAGGAACTTTGTTTTCCTCCCCAGCATCTAGAATAGTAAATGCATATGGTAGGCACTCCATTATTGTTTGAATGAATGAACGAAGGAATAACATATAGAGACTGAATGGATAGATTTAGCACAGATAGTGGTTTGGGAAAGTTTCTTGCATATTTTTACTCATAATACACCTGTAAACACCTAACACTTATGACTATACCTAATATCTATCTATATGGACGAGTAGCACATCTTCATGAGCTGCCAAAGGTATAAGACCAGATTTTTAAAAAATCCAAACAGCTCAGAGATTTAGTTAATGCTGGAGAGGAGACCCCATCATACGCATTGACAGAAGCTGCCTAATGACACTGTATACAGTCAGTCCTTCTTGGCCAATCCCTCACAGAGGTCATCTGGCACTTCTTCTGTTCCAACACCACCACTGACCTCTCTTCCCAGTACTCCTCTTCTACCCAAAATAAGACATATAACTACTAGACTGTAAGTTTCTTGATGGCAAGATCTGTATCTTCTAACCTGCCCAGTAAATAGAAGTATGCAGAGAGGCATGCAAAAATTATTTACTGAATGAACTGTGTAGATATCCTTTTAATCTTTACATTCTTCCCAACTGTGCACCTGAGACTTCTCTGGCAAAACAGGAAAGAAAATCAATTATTTGGATAAATAAGGTCAATTAGGTAACAGATCCTTTTTGGGTCTAAATCACTTCAACAATTGTTACATTTTTTTGCTTACTCTATCAATGTATATCTGGGTACAATTTATTACCCAAACAATAGTTGCATTAAAAAATAAACATAACAATAATGTAGTCCTATTAAATTCAACAGAAAGATTGACAATAGCTCTTAATTTTAAACACACTTATCAAAATGGAGTGCTTACGGCCAGGTGTGGCGGCTCACACCTGTAATCCTAGCACTCTGGGAGGCTGAGGCGGGAGGATCGTTTGAGCTCAGGAGTTTGAGACCAGCCTGAGCAAGAGCGAGACCTTGTCTCTACTAAAAAAACAGAAAGAAATTAGCTGGACAACTAAGAAATATATATACAAAAAAATTTGCCGGACATGGTGGCACATGCCTGTAGTCCCAGCTACTCGGGAGGCTGAGGCAGGAGGATCACTTGAGCCCAGGAGTTTGAGGTTGCTGTGAGCTAGGCTGACGCCACAGCACTCTAGCCCAGGTGACAGAGTGAGACTCTGTCTCAAAAAAAAAAAAAAAGGAGTGCTTTCTTGCTACAAAATCAGTATCTTTTACGCAAGCTATTACTGTCAATCCAACCATACCGAAAAGGTCTAGGTACCATTTGATTGGATTTGCATTTACTTCCAAAATTTTCCTGTGTAAATCAATTGTTTGGAAGCTGAAATTAGTCACAAAAAATTTCTTGTGTTTTAACAAGTTGTCTAGGAGATTTAAAGATTAAATCTAAGAAAAAAAAAAGATTTCTGTGTCTCACTCTTAGACTTGCCCAAACCAGTCTTCTGCTGATTAAACAAAGTAAGCATTTGAATTTCAATCTATTAATATTTTCCACATATATTTCACTTTCAGTGACTTTGAGGAAATTTAATAACATAAAGGACCTCAAGATAAACCTCAAGTCCAACCTGGATTGGGCATTTTGCCATTAAATAAAAAGGTAACCAATATTTTTTCATATTGACGTGTCTTCTGTAGTGGTGAAGCAAGTTCAATGACTTCTGATTCAGAGGAAGAGATTTTATAGAGATGCGATTACAGGAAGGCTGTATTGTCCTCACGACTATGAACACAGGGTGAAAGGTACAGTGGTTAGCTCACAAAATAAACAGTCTGAACCTTAAATGGTCCTTTACTACAGTCAATGAATAATGTGAGTAAAGGCTTAATATGGAATATAAAAACACCACAAACCTTTTGATTTCTTTACATCAGGTTCAGGCTCAGATTCTCGGATGAATTGCCCCAAGTCACTGACTCTTCCAAATGTCATCTTCCTAAATAAGAATGAAAAGAAGAATATAATTTCTAATAACCAGTCTGAAATTTAGAAGAAAAAATAATCAGTTTTAAGCATTTCTAAACCTAGAAAGCTAGAAACACAATTTATAGCTATCCTATGTTATTCAAAATGGGGCTTATTTGAAATGAAACCTTCTTCCACAGAAAGCAAAATAATCTTTAATTCAAAGCAATTCCATTCAAAATCCCCAAATGGTTTATGAAACATGGTGAGTTAACAGGTAATTCACAATTTTAAATTTTCTATGAATTTCTATGTAAATTTTAAAATTCACATAGAAAGGGCACAAAAACAGCCATGACAATTTTGTAAAAGAAGAAACAAAAAGGTAGAACTTGTTCTAATAATGATCAAAATATATCATAAAGCTATAGTTTTATATATATATATATATACACACACACAAATACACACACTATAGTAATATAAAGGAAAGCTAAAAGGGAGAAAACACAGAGAGATGTCTTACTTTTAAGATATCTTATTCTTAAGATACTAAGATATTTTACCAAGGATTAATATCTAAAAACAGATAGAACTCCAGTAAGTCACTAATAAATCACCCAGCAGAAAAATGAGAAAAGGAGATGAATAAATAATTCATAAAAAAATAACAGTAACCAAAAAACATTCTAAAAGAAGCTCAATTTCATTGGCAATAATCCAAGATTGAAAAAAAAATTAAAAGTTTGACTTTTTTTTTTTTTGGAGACAGGGTCTCACTCTGTCACCCAGGCTGGAGTCCACTGGCCCAATCATAGCTCAGAAAGCATATAAAAGGAGGTCCTTTGCAATACTGTGTATAACAGGGAAAAATTGCAAATAACTTAAATACTCCTCAATATGAAAATGGCTAAACAGTAACACAACACACTATGGAATACTCTGCTACAGTTATGAGTTATAATTAATATTCTATATGGAATACTACACAATAGTTAAAATGAGATAAGTTTGTGTAGACAACTAACTATGAATGAAAGCACAAGATATAGAATAGGGTATAATATCAATTACAGAAAAACAAACAACCAAAAATGCATAAAATAACAATGATTACCCTGAATAGAAAGGGGAGAAAATATGCATTGGTATATGCTCAAAGAGGACATTGAACTTATCTGTAAATTAAATTTTTATAAGAATAATGTATTTGTAATTAACAGTTAAGAGAAAAAAAAATTGTGGCATCTATATATTATTTTATTTCAGGCAAAATAGATCTTATTTTATAGATATCCTTCCTAATAAGTTACCATTTCATATATGGGTGCCAATACACCAACTGATACAAATTTATTTGCCTTGAGAAAAATTTTGGGAAGATGCCAAAACCATAAAACTAAAATAAACACTGAAAACCATCTTTAAAGACAATGAAGAAAAAATCACTTCTCTTTTCTTGCCAATTCTATAAATTAAAAAAATACACATTTACTTTGTACAAAAAAATCCTATAGAAGTTTAATATCTCACAATTGATCAACTTTCTCATGTACAGTTTTAAATAAATGAACCACTCCTTAAGAATAAACATCACCTTTGGGAATTAACTCATTTAGGCTTATTGTCTACCATTTTCAAAAAGAAGAATAAAGATTACCATAAAGCTGACATGGCTTAAGTGTACTTTTCAAAGACACCATGGTCAAACCACCTTTCATTTCCTTCCAAGTACTTTCCCTTTTTCATGGTACTGCCAGGAATAGGATGGGGGATGGGGCGGGGTGATCAAGCCTTTGCACAGGTTTATGTGCTAATAACCAAGGCATCTTTAGGGAAGCAGAAGTAGTTTTATGATTTGATCTGTGGTGAATTTCAGTAAGTAGCATATCCTATTTATCACTGTCTTTTTGGTACAGGCTAAAATGAACAACCAAGTTAATTCTTAAATACAAAGGAATAATTTTATTCCATTTTCCAAGTATTAGTTATGCAGCCGCAATAAGTGATGTTGGTATCTTTTTACTTTATTTTTAAGACTAAGACTTTGAAATAGCTAACATGTGAATCAAATGAAATGTGCAAGAGACAGCCTAAAACATAACAATACTACTCATCAATCTTATATATGGTGGTGGAATACCAATGGTAATGAAATTCATGGAGTGCTTACAGGTATCAGGTCATGTTTTAAATGCTTTTTTTGGGTATTATCTCATCTAATTACTTCAATAACCTAATGAAGTAGTAATATTATTCTCATAGATGAAAAAACTGAGACACTAAGAAGTTAAGCAGCTTGCCATAAGTGGTGGAGCCAAAATTAAAACCCAAAAAATCACTCCAGAGCCTTCACTCTTAACCACCACTTTATATTGCACACTACTAATAAGTCAAAGTGCTGGGCATTTAAGAATAGATTAGAAAAAATAGTTTATAGAAATAGAAAATTTAGTTAAAAATTTAGAAAGCTACAAAATTCTTTACACTTGTAAAAATTCTAGACATGAGATGAGCTTACCCTGCATATGTCCGTTGATATAAAGATTCTGGATCCAAACTTGCAGCATCCACAATTATCGCTTCATCAAAATTTTTCAATATTTTAATACTGGCTTTTTTCATACTGGACTACAGAAAGAATTATAAAATTAGTAGTGTATGATTCAGGAAACAAATCAGTCTCGGGTTTGGAATATGATAGATTTGGACAAAATTTTCTTTGGTGTTTGAGATACATGTAATTTTCATTCAACCCCATTACTATGGAGATGCTTAACAGAAATGATTCTGAAATGTAACCTCAAACTATAACCATAAGAGGAAAGCATAATATTAACAAGTATAACATACACATTTATATGCCAAATATGTTCTCTTAATGACCTAAGTTCCAACAAATGCTCTGTCCTCACAGGTATTATTTCCCCAGTGTGCGAAACTCTCATCTATCCACATGTATCTTGGCTAATAAATGTAAAGTCCAACTTTTAGAGGGTAAACATGAATGTTTTTGATTCTCAGTGAGGCAGTGTGAGAGTAAAGAAGCTAAAGAAATCGTTTTAAAATGACTAGCTAGCTGAGTAGAGTAAGTTCCCTCCACATTCTACCCCTATTCCCCAACCCCAAGAAAAGCAAGTCAGAAATGGTACTTCCATGAAATATACAGCCATGAATTTCAGAAATTTCATCTCTAAAAATTCAATTACAGACAGACTCACACTTACGTAAAATGCTTATATACAAGATTATTCACTGCAGCATTTTTTAAAATAGCAAAAGACAGGAACAAGCTTAATGTCCACGACTAAGGGATAGGTTAAATATTAACAAATAAACTACTTGAATAGACACTTATAGAACACTCTACAGACATACAGATCAATGGAACAGAATTGAGAATCCATAAATACACCCTTCCCATTTATGGTCAATTGATTTTTGATGGAGTTAAAGTATAATCTTATGAGTACAGATACAAAATCCTGAACAAAATACTAATAAACTGAATCCAGCAGCATACAGAAAAGATTATACACCATGACCAACATCTGAAAATCAATTAATACATTTTATCAACAGAATAAAACCCAAAACCCACATGATCATCTTGACACAGAAAGAACATCTGAACAAAATCCAATACTCTTTTGTGATAAAAAAAAAAAAAACAAACACACACATTAAAAAAAGTTAGAATTAGTAGAGAATTTCCTCTACCTGATAAAGAGCATTTATTAAAAACCCACACGTAACATCATATTAAATGATGAAAACGGAAAGCTTTCCTTGTGAGATCAGGAATAAGACAAAGATGCCTACTTTTGCCACTTCTATTCAACCTTGTACTGGAAGTTCTAGCCAGAGTAATTAGGCAAGAAAAGGAAATAAAAGGCATCCAAAGTGGACAGGAAGAAAGAAAATTATCTCTTTTCACAGATGACATGATCTTATATATATAAAAAACCTTAAAGAATCCATAAGAAAACTATTAGGGCTAACAAACAACTTTAGCAAAGTTGAAAGTACAAGATCAACACATAAAAATTAGCCAAAACAATCTTTAAAATAAAAAAAGTTGGAGGACATACACTTCTTTATTACAAACTTACTACAAAACTATAGTAATCAAAATAATGTGGTACTGGCATAAGGACAGACATATAAATCATTGAAATAGAATTGAGAGTCCAGAAATAAATCCATACATCTATGGTCAATTGAATTTTGAGAAGGGTACCAAGACCATTCGATGGTGAAAGAATAGTTTTTTTCAACAAATAGTGCTGGGACAACTGGATATGCACATGCAAAATAATGAAGTTGGACCTCTACCTCACACAACATACACAACATACAAAACTAACTCAAACTGAATCAAAGACCAAAAACTCTTAGAAGAAAACATAGGGATTTGTAAATCTTCATGACCTTAGATTTTGCAAGGGTTCTTAGACATGACACCAAAAGTACATGCAACAAAAGTAAAACAGATAAACGACTTCATAAAAATTAAAAACTTTTGTGCTTCAAAGGACACCATCAAGAAAGCGAAAGTCAACCTACAGAACTGGAGAAAATATTTGCAAATCATGTATCTAATTAGGCTCTACAACTCAGAAAAAACAAACAAAAAACCTCTTATAGCTTAACAACAAAAAGACAACCCAATTTTTAAAATGGGCAAAGGATTTAAGTAGACATTTCTCCAAAAAAGTTATACAAATAGTCAACAAGCAAATGCAAAGACATGTAGCATCATTAGTCATCAGGGAAATACAAATCAAAACCATAAGGAGATACTACTTCATACCCATTAGGATGGCTATAATCATAAATATAGACAATAACAAGCATTGGCAAAGGTCTACAGAAACTGGAACGTTTGTACATTGATGGTGAGAATGTAAACAGTATAGATGCTATAGAAAACAGCAGGGCAATTTCTTGAACATTAAACATAGAATGACCCAGTATACACCCAAAAGAACTGAAAACAGGTATTCAAAAGCTTGTGCACAAATGTTCACAGCAGCACTATTCGCAATAGTCAAAAGGTAGAAACAACTCAAAAGATGAACAAAATGTGGTATGGAATATTATTCATCCAAAAAAAGGACTGAAATATTGATTCACGCTACAACATGGATGAACAACAAAAACATCAAACATTATGCTAAGGGTAAGAGGCCAGACACAAAAAAGTCACATATTGTATGATTCCATCAATATGAAACATCCAGAAGAGGCAAATTCATAAAGAGAAAAGCAGGTTAGTGGTTGTGTGTTGTGTGGAAGATCTAAGGAGAGGGAGGGATGTGGGGAGTGACTGCTTAATGGGCATGAGGTTTCTCTTTGGGGTAATGAAAAGTCTGGAACTAGATAGTGCGGATGGGTACACAACACTGTGGATATACTAAATGCCACTGAATCGTACAATTTAAAATGGTTAAATTTATGTTAAGTGAATTTTACCTCAATAAAAAAATTAATTGCATTTCTACATTCTTGCAATGAAATTGAATATGCAATTAAGAAAATAATTCCATTTATAACAGCATCAAAAACACTTAGAAATAAAACTAAAAACAAATTTAAAAAATACTTAGGAATAAATTTAAGAAATACAAAACATACTCTGAAAACTATAAAACATTGTTGAAAGAAATTAAATTTGAATAAATGGAAAGATACCCCATGTTCATGGATCAGAAGATTTAATATTGTTAAGATGGTAATACTCCTTAAAATGAACTATAGAGTCAACAACACCATTCTTATCAGAATCCCAGTGGGCTTCTATGTAGAAGTTGACAATTGATCCTAAAATTCAAATAGAACTTAAGAGACCCTGAATAGCAAAAACAATCTTGAAAAAGAATTAAGTTGGAAGACTCTCACTTCCTATTTTGAAACTTACTACAAAGCCATGGTAATCAAGAGAGTATGGTACTGGCATAGGGATACACATAAAGATCAATGGAATAGAACTGAAAATCCAGAAATACACCCTTACGTTGATTTTTTAACAAGGGTGCCAAGCTATTCAATGGGGAAACAATAGTCTTTTCAACAAATAGTGCTAGAACTGGATATCTACATGCAAAAGAATGAAGTTGGATACCTACCTCACACTATACATAAAAATTAATTCAAAATAGATCATAAACCTAAATGTACAAGATAAAATTATAAAAACACATAGAAGAAGATATCGGGATATATCTTAATGACTGGGGATTTGGCAATGGTTTCATAGGAATGACATCACAAGCACAAGCAACAAAAGAAAAAAATAGATGAATTAGACTTCACCAAAATGAAAAACTCTTGTGTTTCAAAGGGCATTATCAATAGTAAAAAGACAATTTGCAGAATGGAGAAATATTTGCAAATCATATGCTTCATAAGGCACATGTATCTAAAATATATAAAGAACTCCTGTAACTCAGTATTAAAAAGACAAACAATCCAATTTAAAAATGGGCAAATTATTTGAAAAAACATTTCTCCAAAGAGAAAAAAGACCAATAAGCACATGAAATGTGCTCAATATCATTAGTCATCAGGGAAATCAAATAAAAACTACAATGAGATAGAACTTTAAACCCAGTGGGATGGCTATAATCAAAAAGATAGATAATAACTTCTGGTGAGATGTGGAGAAATTGTAAACCTCATATACTGTTGGTGGGATTACAAAATAGGGCAGCCATTTTGGAAAATAGTCTGGCAGTTTTTTAAAAAGTCAAACAGCTATTACTTGACTGAGCAATTCTACTCCTGGGTATAAAGAACAAGAGAAATGAAAACATTACACAAAAAGCTGTACACAAATGTTCACAGCAGCATCATTCATTATAGCAGAAAGGAGGGAACAACTCAAATGCCCATAAACAAAATGTGGTATCATTACAATGGGATTATTTGGCCATAAAGAAGAATAAAGTTCTGACACTTGCTAATCGTGCATGAACCTTGAAAACATGATGCTAACTGAAAGAAGTCAGTCTCAACAGACCACATAGCATATGGTTCTATTTATGTGAAATGTCCAGCACAGACACATCTATTATTTCCACAGAAACAAAAAAAAACAAACAGATTACTGGTTGCCTAGAGCTAGGGGAGTAGGGGATTTGGAGTTAAAGTAAATGAGGTTTCTTTTTTGGAGTGAAAACATGTTCCAAAAAAGACTATATAATATGATTTCATTTATAACATGACAAGAACAGGTAGTGCTTATCTATGCCATCAAAAGTCAGGATAGTAGCTACCCTGTCAGGGAGAAAGACGGTGACAGGAAGGGGCTCATGAGGGCTCTGGTATGCTGATAATGTGCTGGATGTTGGTTACCATGGCTTAGTTTTGTTTGTGAAAAAAAAATATATTTTTTAAAGTTTGAGACAGGGTCTTGTATGTTGCCTGGTGTTTGTGAAAATTCTTAAAGGTATATATAGTTATGATATGTTCAGTTTTCTGTATGCATAGTATACTTTAATAAAAAGTATAAAAATATATTTTATAGTTAGCACCTAGACCTTTTTAGCACCTAAATAAAAACAAGACATTGTAAGCTATATCAAAAAATAAAATGGTGACCTATGTAGCAGGTCACCTCCTACGTAAACTTAATAGTAAGAAAAGATACTAAGGAGAATTTTATTGATGGCAATACTATCTTATAAACTAAAAGTACTATCTTATAAACAAAAAAACTTATCCAAGGTTCAGTATCAAAAATTCAAAGAGTAATTTATTTGTCAATAGTGATGAGAAAATTATAATGCTATATTATTAACTTTTTGGTGAAGAACACTAGATGGGAAATATTTCTGGTCCCACTGCTTAACTGTGTGACTTTAATAAAATCAATTAATTTTTAATGCCTCCTCCTCAGATCTCTTGTCTTGGGGATATCCCATTTCATGTGATTTTGAGGTGAAATCAGGTAAGGTTTAATACATGAAGTGTTCTGAAAAAACAAAAAAAGTTAAGGAAATGTAAAATGTGGCACTCTAGTTCAAAATGAAATCAAAAGGCTTTCAGTGAAGTATAATATTAAGAAACCTAATAGTTCACTCAATTCTATAAAAAAGCATTTTAAATTTAATAATTAAAATTTCTCAAATAATTACACAAAGAGCTCTTCAGAGGTTATAAAATGTATTTTGTATTATTTGATTATTAAGAGAAACAGCCAGTGGCAAGCAGAATAATGGCCTGAATGAAAGAGCATAATACTTTACAATACAGTATATTGTTAATCATCACAAATACTTTGATTAGAATATACAGCAAGTAGGCTAATTTAATTTCTCTTTTGTTCCTACAACTTAAAACTTAAAGGAGGACCTATTACTGGTATTTGAAGGAAAGGATCTGTACGTCTTTCTTTCAAACAGCAGATGCAAATTAGTCAATACCTGAGAAGCGGAGCTGTCAGAACAGCCTGCATTAGACTCGTCAGGAGGGCCAACAGAACCATGAGCAGCCAGTGGAACATTCCCTCCCAGAAACTCATCTCCTCGAACTGAATGGATGAGATCATTCAAATATTTATAATAAAGATTGCTGGACAAAAATCCAGGCAAAAAGACCTGAAAGAGAGGGAAAGCTTTAAAGCTGAAGTAAAATAAAACTAAAACTTTATTTTAAATAAGCAAATTTTACCTATAATTCTACCAGTTAACACAAATGTTTTTACTTCTCCTTGTTACACACTCTCATTACTGTCCCTTCTTACACAGTTTACACTGTAACTAAAATTACAATGTATACAATTCTGTTGGATTTTTCCCCTAAAACACTTGTCATGAAACTATTATACAGACTTGATATTAATACTTCCTAGCGAGCAGAAAATACTCCATAGAGTAGATATAATTTGAAATTTGATATAGATTTTTCTGGTTGGTGATAAATATTATATTAAAGTCTTTGTGCCAGGCGTGGTGGTGCATCCCTGTAGTCCCAACTACTCGGGAGGATCGCTTGAGCCCAGGAATTGGAGATTGCAGTGAGTTATGATAATGCCACTGCACTCTAGCCTGGGCAACAGAGAGAGACTTTGTCTCAAACAAAACAAAACAAACAAACAAAAAAGTCTGTGTATATACTGATTTTTACTTTTGAACTGATTTCCTTAAGAAAAATTAATAGGAATGTGATTGTTGAGTTAAATTCTAACTTGGCTATATATGGCCAGTTTACCCTTCAAAGGGATGTTAGCAATTTGTATCACGAGCAACATATCAAGGTACCTGTATTCCAGATAGGCTTTCCAACACTGGGTTGTGTTTTTTCAAATCACTGTTAAATAAATGCCTAATGGCACATAGATTTTTTTTGCATTTAATAATTATTAATGATGTTGAATAACTTCCCCTATATTTAATTTACATTTCCTATTACAAACTCTTCCTTCACAGCACTTAGCACAATTGTAAATATTTATGCTTATATTTAACATGTGCTTTCTTTATAGACTAAGCTCCAGGAGGCCAGAAACCATGTTCCTTCCTTTTGTTTACTACTGTAACGCCAATACCTAACACAGAAATACTCAAAAGTTTTGTTGAAAGAATCATTCCTGTCTTTTTCCCACTTAACTAACAGGGTCTTGATAGTGTTCCTAAATTAGTGTAAGTTCCTTACATATACACATTTAGTAAAAACTATTTTTGCATTGTGGTTTTCTCTGTATTTTAATTTTCCTTATTACCCAGAAAGTTTTCATTCTTTATGATACAGACGTGAACTTTTTCTTTAAAATCAGAAACATTTTAATTTTAATCATGAAAAAATTTTTATCCCTGGGTAATAGCTGATACTTTATTCTGTTTAATACTAGCTTTTCAATTATTTGATTTTTATATGTAACTCTTCAATATTCCTAAAATTCAGTTTTTATGTATGGTATTATCTAAAAGTGCTTAATTAAACTTTCCCACCTATATAAACATGTAATATATAAGCGACATAACATCATGGGCTTATCCTGGGCTCTGCAATTCTTGGTAAAATCTACTCTAGTTCATTAGAAGAATAAATCATTTGTAAATTTTAATACTTTATTAATAAATTATTAGTGATAACCTTGTAAGTGTTTGCCACACACAAAACTAGTGTTCCAACTGCGTTGATGGATACTGGTGAAATATTTGGATTATTCCTGAGCTAACTTTTCCACGTACTGTTATCTAATTATCAAAAAAGAAGTACTACTACTACTACTAATAGCAGCTAACATTTTTTAATGCTTACTATGTGTCAGGTACTATGCAAATGAGCATTTTATATATATTAGTCACTTAACTTTAATCCTCAAAATAACTTTGAGGTGAGTAACCATATTATCCCCATTTTATAGATGAGGAAAATGCCTTCAGAGAATTTCAGTAACTGCCCAAAGTCACTCAGCCTATAAAGGTTAAGATTAATACAGTCATGTATCACTTAACAGTGGAGATACATCCTAAGAAGTACATCGTTAAGTGATTTTGTCATTATGCAAACATTAGAGTATGCTTACACAAACCTAGATAGTACAGCTTATTATACTCCTAGGCTACAAACTTGTCCAGCACATTACTGAATACTGGAAGCAACTGTAACACAGTATCGAAACATACCTAAGCCTAGAAAAGACACAGTAAAAATACAGTATAAAAGATAAAAAATGCACCAGGCGCAATGTTTCACGCCTGTAATCCCAGCACTTTGGGAGGCTGAGCAGGAGGATTGCTTGAGCCCAGGAGTCCGAGACCAGCCTGAGCAACCTAGAGACTCTGTCTCTATAAAAAATTTTAAAAAAATTAGCTGGGCATAGTGGCACGGCACCTATAGTCCTAGCTACTTGGGAGGCTGAGGCAGGAGGATCACTTGAGCCCAGGAGTTTGAGGTTGCAGTGAGCTATGATCATGCCACTACATTCCAGCCTGGGCAAAAGAGTGAGATCCCACCAATCAATCAATCAAAAGATAAAGAAATGATATACCTGTATTGGGCACTTCCCATGAATGGGCTTGTGGGAGTGGAAGTTGGAGTGAGTGAGGAGAGAACGTGAAGGTCCAGGACATTACTGTAGACATTACAACACTGTACGCTAAGGCTACACCAGATTTATTAAAACATATTTTTCTTTCCTCAATAATAAATTGTAGCTTACTGTAAATTAGCTTACTGTAAATTTTTACTTTATAAGCTTCTTTTTTTAGCTTTTAGACTCTTTTATCATAACACTGAACTTAAAAAACATAAATACATTGTACAGCTATATGAAAATATTTTCTTTCTTTATATCCTTATTTTATAAGCTTTTCTCCTATTTTTAATTTTTTTTTTTACTTTTCCTATTTTTTATTAAAAAATAAGACACAAACACATATATTAGCCTATACCTACACAGGGTCAGGATCATCAGTATCACTGTCTTCCACCTCCACATCTTGTCTCACTGGAAAGTCTTCAAAGGGCAATAAGATGCACGGAGCTGTCATCTTCTATGATAACTATGCTTCTTCCAGCATAGTTAACTTAGCATAGGTAACTTCTGCCTCCTTGAAGAACCTGACCAAGGCTGTTTTTAACTTTTTTTTTTGAGACAGAATCTCACTCTGTTGTCCCAGCTAGAGTGCATCGGCGTCATCAGAGATCACCACAATCTCAAACTCCTGGGCTCAGGTAGTACTCCTGCCTCAGCTTCCCAAGCAGCTGGGACTACAGGTGTGTACCACCACACCTGGATAATTTTCCTATTTTTTGTATAGATGGGGTCCCACTCTTGCTCAGGCTGGTCTCAAACTTATGACCTCAAGTGATCCTCCTGCCTCTTAACTTGTTATTTTAATAAGTAGAAGGAACACTCTAAAATAACAATTAAAAGCATAGGTAAATACTAGGCCACCACTATACAATATATATATGTAACAGAATTTAACTTGTCCCCCATAAATCTACTAAAATAAAATAAAATAATACTAGCCAATAGGAATCTTTCACCTCCATTATAACCTTACGGGACCACTGCCATACATGCAGTCTGTCACGGACGGAAAATGTACATACCCAGCCAGACTTAAAGCCTCTGCTCTTCACCACTATATTACACCGCTTCAATTTCCAGTGTTCTGTTATGTTTGGGTTTTCCGATGTTATATTTTCTGAGATCCATGAGTAAAATTTCTTATGGTTTAATACTTTTGAATTTCTTAGTTACCTTCTCCATGGTCGTCCAGGCCTGACGTAATGGAGTTGTGAAACAGTTAGGGAGAGGCCCCCCTTCCCTGCAGATATTGGATTCAATTTCTAATCGTACAACATCATCAAATCCAAGAGGATGTGTAGCTTGGAGGGAGAAGTATCTATGGCAGGAAGATATCCAAAGTAAAACAAAGCTCCATAGCAAGCATAAGCAACTTTAGGCACCTACACCAGAGAATCTTATATGGTGCTACTTCATTTAGCCTGCAGACCTAAACCATGGAGCTGGGTGATGATAGCCCTGTTTTAACCTTTATTTATTCCCCCTTCCCCAAAAGTATCTGGGTTAACTTGCTACCTCCCTATCTGCCTGCCAGCCATCCTTAGTTCTTGCCCAGTCAGCTCTGCTGCTGCTTAAGAGCTGTGGGGGTCAGGCTACAATTAAGGCAAAGAAACTAATCAATCACACATATTTAATGGGCACCTATTCTCTGGTCATGACTTAGTAGAAAGAAATGGATTTAGAAGAAAATAAGATATGGTCATTTCCCCTGAAGAGAGAAGAGAAAAGAGCTACACATAGGAGACAATGAGAACATAGCCCATGACTATGAGGCACATGCAGCAAGCACAGGAATTCAGAACAAAACAGCACAGAGGGTGAAATGGATGGATTTGATGTATTTAGATAGAATAGGACTTGATGATTTGGTGTGGAAAGAAAATGAGGTAATTAATATTGATAATTCAAAGATTTCTAATTTGATAGGATACATTGTAGCTAGTGTTTTGGTAAGCTGATCATGAAGTAGATGCAAAAAAAAAGCATTTAAAGTGGAGAAAAATTTTATATGCTTTCTTCCAAGCACTCTAGTGGCTTCTATCTCCTGTCTATAACAGAAATACAGAAAGGCTGATGATGCGTGATTGTGATGATGCATTTATAAGATACAAAAACAAACAAGCAGGGGTTTGTAAAGTCAAATTTGGCACAAGGAGCTTGCAAAAACAACAGTGTCAGGAAGACAACATACAGAAATCTTTATTTAAAAATGGCTCCCAATGTGAAAATGGGATCTGGTGGGAAAACCAAGTCTCTGTGTGGTTACTGAGTTCCAGCCAGGATCCCACTAGTGCCATTATTTTGTTCCAGCATCAAGAAAACTCTCCTTTTTAAAATCAGCATTTTCATAACAAAAAGTGAGTCTCCCATGTTATAATGAATTAAGTTGGTAAATACTCCTCCATGATGTGAATTTTCAGACACCTCACATCAAATTTTTAAATGTATACTCTTGATATTTCACCATCCACGTAACAATGTTTCTTACATAATATCTTCCACAAATATACAATACAAAACACAAGAAAAAACATTAAAAAATTGTATTCCAGTCCAAATTCTGCCACTAACTTGTCCTGTGACTTTGAGAAAATCACTACCTCTCTGTGCCTTAGTTTCCTTATCTGCAAAATGGGGAAATCAAACTAGAACCCTAATCTGGCTATTCATCAGAATTATCTGGCATGTCTTCTAAAAATAAAAATTCCTGGGTCATATCTCAAACCGCTGAATCAGAATCTTTTGAGAGAGAAAACTGGAAATCTATTTTTAACAAGCTCACAGGTGATTCTTTTGCAGACAGCCTGGCATGCACCTGCAGACCAGTGTTCAGAACCACTGGTCTAGATGCTCTGGCTCTCTTCCAGCCCTAACATCCCATGAATTTTTATCCACTCTCAAGTTACTCCCTTAGCACTTACTTGTGGATACAAGTAACAAATTACTTTTCTTTACATTGTATGAAAAGTTGAATGAAAAGAACACTACGTGTTATAGAGCTGGCCACAGTCTTATCACTTGACTGAACAGATATTTTCAATTTTTCAAACCTCTCATTTTCAATAAAAACTAATGAAAGACTATAATTCATTTAGTTATCTAGCTCAGCAGATTTGCACAGAAAATATACATCCATACATAGATGTTCAAGGCCCTTTACAATCTATTCCAATTACTTTCGGCTTCCTCTCCCCACCACCCCGCTTCGATTATCCAAACTTGACTTTCTTGAAATTACCTCATTCCCCCAAGTTCCATGAATTTGCTTGTGCCAATGTCTTTGCCCAGAATGTTCTTTCCTGCCTTCTCTGGCTAGTAAAATTCAATTCATTCTTCAGGATCCAAATCAAATCTCCTTTCTGGGAAGCTCTCCCTGAACACCACAATTGTCATCCCGCTTGCCACGCACACACCATCCTTTTCTCCAACAGAAACTTTTGTTCTAAGAACACGCAAAGTTTACACACATCATGTGAAAGCAGCTTTTATGCTTGTGAGCTCCTTGACAGCAGGGGCATAGTTTATCCATCTTAACTTCCATAGTACATATCAAATCCTCAATAAATATCTGCTGAGTGCCGAATGTATCTATCAAAAAAACTCACTTGTCATATAAAATCATGGCATCGTTCTGTGCCTCCTGTCCATCATACTGGCCCTTTTTGGCAGCAAGCTGAGACTGGAAGTTATCTGCTGCCAACCAGAACTGTAAGATATTCACTGCATCCTCTTTTTCCATGTACTAGGAAAGAAAAATACAAAAGGGAAAATAAGACTCTAAACAGATTTCTCACAATCTCTAATCTATAAGCTACAAGTATTAAAATATAGGACAGAAGCAAAAAGAGATCCACTTCTTCAATTAACACCAGTCGTAGGATATAATCATTTAATATTGAAAAGGTTTTATACATTCTTTTAAAGGAAAAAAAAAAACCCTCAATGGACCAAAAAAACCACCGTACAGTTGGATGCAAACTTCAGCGAGCTGGAGTAAAAATCACACTACATTGGATTAGTGGTTCCTTGCTGGCAAACGTACAAGAGTAAGCTAACCACACCAGATCTTTTCCACTGATCATTCTCACCAATCCATGAGAACAAACTGACCTAAACAAACTGCTGATTTAAACTTACAGGAAAAAAAGGGAGTGAAAAAAACCAGTCAATTGTATTCTTGTGAAGAGGCAGAATTCAAGTGTCCAAGTTACTGCTCTATGAAACTGAGAATCTTCTTTATCTTTACTGAGTAGTCATTTGCTTTGCGACCAAAGAATTTCATTTTCTGATGCCTAACAAATAGCATTATACTAAACAGTATGCCTCAAAGAGATTAATGTACTCCTTGTTTGTTGCAAATCCTTCACTGGGCAATCCTATCAAGCAGCTAAATTAAAAATGATGAGGCCAGGAAAAAATGTACTATTTTCTTTCCTCAAGTCTGGACCAAAAATATTTGTGCACTGGAATCAAGTATCAAATTCTGTGGTTTTAAAATAGCTCCAAACAATTAAAAACATGCATTCTCTTATATGTAGTAGTTTAATTATGTTTTTCAAAATGAATTCTTTTACATTGAATTTTCATGTTCTCTTTAATATGCCATTAAAGTATTCTTCCCATTAGAAATAATTTAAAACAATAAATCTTTTTAGAAATGATTCGTCTCTTCTGCGTTACTTGCCATTAAAGTATTCTTGCCATTAGAAATAATTTAAAACAATAATAAATCTTTTTAGAAATGATTCGTTTCTTCTGCGTTACTTCCTATAGACAGGGCCCCAGCATTTACAGTTTAGAGGCTGGAATGCTCTAGTAAGAGTGGGAAAAGAAATGCAGACTTTACCTCAGAGAAATAAAAGAGGGCTGACTCACAGAAGAGAATGTCAGCCAGGTAAACAGTTCCACTGGTCAGCACTTCAATCTGGTATTTACAGAAATGGTGACTTCGCAGAAACTCACTAAAGTGCCTGCACATGGACAAAAAGGGAACATTTGAGGGAATGACCATGGAAAGAGCTTAAGTGGGAAAAATATACTCTTTCCATACTGTCTCTATTGTATTTTAAAGGCCTAAGTCAACACTATCTTACTTCCCATGGTGCTTTTTCTGATTCCTTTACCTGCATGTAATCTCTCCCACATCTTTTTTTTTTTTAAGGCTGGTCAAGTGGAGCAGTGGGAGTGGAGAGGGAACAAAGGAATCTGTAACTGGTTGTGACCAATTAGTTGTAAACACCACTGCACTGGGACCAACCTCTCCCACCTCTTAGTGACTTTGTAGCTCTTCTCTGACATTTAATATATGCTACCTCATATTACAGTAACTGAAGAACATGTCCTATTTCTTTTATCAGCCTGTAACTTCCTTCAAGGTAGGTCCTATACCTGTACCTTGCACAGAGTACCCTTTCAATAAAAGTTAAATGAAAGAGTAAATACTTAGCTTTTCTTAAGGGCATGCAACAGTAATTAATCTAAAAGAATTCTGGAAGCAATTTTAACAAATAGATGTGGATTTAGTTATATAGCATCCATTAAGCTTAAAGCATGAGCTAACAAATTAGGATATCCATGCATTATTTAAATAAATAAATAAATAAATAAATAAATTTTAATAGTCACAATCACTACAGTCTCAATCACCCCCAAATGATTTCACAACTAAAAACAAATTCTTTTAACTTAGGAAATATTAATATTAAACATGAAAATACTTTTATTTTTAGTAAGAGTTCACATAATTCATATTTAAAAGAAACTATTAACCAAGACAGTCCTAGAGTACTCTTACATGATCTTATAAATATTCAAAATACTTAAATCCTCAAAGATACTTTGTTTTTAGTTGAGTGAAGCCCGTTCCTAACACAGAACTCAAATTCCCAAGAATGTGAAATGTGAACATATGAAACTAACTTACTCTTGCTCCATTGCACTAAAGACTATGGACTGTGCCAAAACAAAACAGTTGGGATCTACCTGTCCATCTTCTCCACAAATCT
This sequence comes from Cheirogaleus major, assembly GCA_963574435.1. NCBI lineage: Eukaryota > Metazoa > Chordata > Mammalia > Primates > Cheirogaleidae > Cheirogaleus > Cheirogaleus major. Next base: position 56,400 of record CAUYPO010022769.1, on the reverse strand, counting down.
TTGCTGTGAAAGGAATAGTAAATGATTAAGTTTCTGCTAAATTCAACTATACACATTTGTGAATCCAATTAGGGGATAACAGGAAAGGCATATAAATTAGAAGGTTTTAAACAGAACTAAAAGAAAATACCGGCAACAGCTGATCTTGAGTTAAAAAGGCTTTTGAAGCATATATGCAAAAGCAGAAATCAAGAGCTAACAATGTAAAATTAATTTCTATACATTAAAAACATCCCCAGAACAAAATTACAAGGCAAACAGAAAAAAAAAACTGCAGCAGGTATGATAGTTAAAAGATTACTATCCTTAAAATATCAAGAGTTCTTACAAACTAATAAGAAATGTCCCAAAAGAAAAATGAGCAACAACATAACAGACAATGCACAATAGAAGAAACATAAAATGGCCAATCTGAAAAGATATATATGTTCACTAGTAATCAAATAAAGTAGATTAGAATAATGAGGTATCCTTTGTCTAGTAAATTGAAACAGTCATTTTAACAATATGTATGTTTAACTGTTGTATAATACACAGGCTTGAGCAAGGGCATGGGAAAATGGACACACAAAATTGTACCTATTTTTCTGGGGAGCAATTTGAATTTCTAGCATAGCTTTAAAAATAAGCATCCCTTTTCAATCAGCAATTCTATTTTTAGGATTATAACTTAAAGAACTATGAATTTGTGAAAAGATTTATCTATAAAAAAGTATTATCAAAATATTGGTAGAAATTTTAAAACATGAAATAATTAAGATGACCAGTATACATTGGGTTGCCAAATCTATTCAATTCCTAGTCTCCACCTTACTTAACCTATCAGCATCACTTAATTTTGATCACTCCCTCCTAGAAACATTTATCTCACTTGGCTTCCAGGAAAAACTACTCTCTTGATATAGAGTTGACTTAAGAAGGCCTACCTAGTGGCTGTTATTTCTAAATTATCTTTGCTAGTTCTTCCTCATCTGTCATACTGTTAGACATGTCCCAGGACTCAGTCCTTATACCTCTTATCTTCCCTCATTACATTCACTCCTATGGTAATGTTATCCAATCTCATGATTCTAAATCCATGTATATGTTGATGATTTCCAAATATGTATCTCTAACCTGGACCTCTGTCATGAAACCCTAATGCAGGTGTCCAACTGCCTACCTGACATTCACCATTCGGATGTCTAAAACCAAACCCCTGATTTTTCCCATGAGCCATTAATACCACAGTTTTTCTCATCTTATAAATGACAACTCTACTATTCTAACTATTCAGTTTTTTTAAAAAAATGAGTCATACTTGATTCCTTGTTTTCCTCTCAACCACTCATTTCCAAACCATCAGCAAATTCTGTCAGTTGTACCTTCAAAGTATTTTTAAAATTCCATCACTTCAAGAATTTGTGGAAGATAGAGGCAGCAGTGAAAGCAGTTTCTGGATCATTCTGAACCCCCACATAAAAGCAGAGTAATTAGATAGTAATATCAAAAAGCCCAAGGATAACATTTACAACAAAACTAGGCAGGTTGGATACACAGAAATAGCTAAAGTAAAGGCTCCTTTAAATAAAACTCACTTGAAGTATAACTATACTAAAATATTCCAATAGCAAGAAGGGACAAATAATTAGGGCAGGATTCAGAAGAATGAGGCTGAAAGAGGAAAAGTGACTTTCCTAAAGCCATATTAACATTCCAAAATGCATAATAATAAGACACTGGGATAGAGACTTTCTCAGATAAATGTTATCAATTTGATCCTTCAGATTTTTTTCCTCATGGGATTATATCATTAATTTGATTAAGTTTAAGTGGAGGAAAAACAGAACTGCAGTGACATTCTTTTTTTTTTTTTTTTTTTTTTTTGAGACAGAGTTTCACTCTGTTGACCGGGCTAGAGTGCCGTGGCGTCAGCCTAGCACACAGCAACCTCAAACTCCTGGGCTCAATCAATCCTTCTGCCTCAGCCTCCCAAGTAGCTGGGACTACAGGCACGCACCACCATGCCCAGCTAATTTTTTCTATATATTTTTAGTTGGCCAATTAATTTCTTTCTATTTTTTAGTAGAGACAGGGTCTTGCTCTTGCTCAGGCTGGTTTCGAACTCCTGATCTTGAGCGATCCGCCTGCCTCGGCCTCCCAGAGTGCTAGGATTACAGACATGAGCCACCACGCCCAGCCAACATTTCATTTTTAAATGTGTTATTTGGCTCAAAACTTCCTCCTTTTTTTCCTTACCCCAGACAGTTTGGTTATCAATTGGTATAAACAAACTCTCAAATGAATCACTAACCAATTCCTCAAATAGCCAAATTCTAATCAGAACATCCCAGCTGTATTACCAGGAAAAGTTGGTCTAGGGAAGTACGCAAGATGATAGCAGCAAATTCCCACATGAAAATAAAGCAACTATACAGAAAAACCAAAATCCCATGAAAACATCTGTTAACAAAGCTAGGTGAAATGGTATCCTCACAAACTCTAAATATAAGCAGACAGGGACAACCCATCAACAGCCACAAGACCTATGTGGTATAGGTGTCTGTGCCGGATAAAGAAAAGGAAAATGTGGGCGACATCTGATGGACCCCAAAATAGCCAACAGGTGTTCACTAGAAAGTACTGTGGCCCAATTTAAGAACACAGCTGAGACTAAAACCGGTCTTGCTATCTACAGTAATGAGTGAATATAAAGTATCTACAGTAAGGACTGAAGCAGCCCCACATTGGGATGAATTGGCTAGGAGTGGAATAACATGCCTTATTTCATAAATCACAAATACTAAATTTTTGATGAATAAAATACAAAAATTAGTACCTGGACTTGTGAGAATATAGGAAATATTTGTTGAATGAATGAAGCACTTTTATCTGTGAATACAGATCCACCTAAGTCTTCCTGATGAAACATAGTGAAAGCTTTCACACTTACTTCTTACTAAAAGCTACAGAGAAATATATTTGTTGATTTAGTATACACATACATCTATGTATATATAAAATGAAAACAATTTCCTGAAATGATGTTTGTCCTTATTACTCTGAAACACTCTGATTTTTCTATTTTTCTATTTTCTTTTTTTTGGCAGGGAGGTGAGGACATAAGGGAAGGTTGGTCCCACACTACAGTATGAAAAACACTGCCAATATAGCTCAGAAAAGATGCAGGCGTCTAATTTCAAATCCTGACTCTGCTGTGTCTGAGTTGTGTTACCTTGGACAAAAGTGCTTGAGATACAAAATAGGAACTGTATTTATCCTACAAAGTTCTTTAAAAGATTAAATGAGGTTTTTGGTTTTTTTTTCCAGCAGAGAATTGAGTTCAAAGATTAAATGAGTTTATCCATGGAAAGTGCTTAGAATATTGTCTAGGACATAGTGAGAGTTCAATAAATGTGTGCTATTTATTGTTCTTGCTATTGTTGTTATTCAGGTCAAAGTCAAAGAATTTGGGTCCAACATATAAGAGAGAACCTTTTTAAGTTAGCTACAATTAGATATAAGAAAGTACTCTGAAAACAGACTAGGAAAGGAACTGTTATATTCCATGTTCATAAAAAATTATCTTAATAACCAGAAATAGTTTTTTTTGGTCATAGCTTCAAGCACTGCTTACCTATGATGTCATTTCTCATTGCTTCTGTAATTGGTATTGGTTTAGCAGCATCTGGAGATATATATTTGGTAAAAGTATTCACCGCATCTTGTTCTATACCTGCAAAGGAAAAAGGGGACAACTTCAAAAATAAAAAAGCTACTTGTCCTACAGTAATAGACTATATTCATGAATAGCAGAGTTTTGTTTGCTGTGAGCTCTTATTATAAAATAAGCTTCCATCACTAAGTTGCTTCTTCATTGGTTTGTGGAACAGAAGAGTTCTCCCCTCCATTCCTTTTATGAGTTAACAAGCTCCCTTAATATTAGGTCAATAAATATGAAATGTCTGATTTCAAATCGAAAGTGTAGTTTATTATATCTCAAACAAGAAGCAGTACAATTAATCAAAGTATGCACCTAAACCAGCAACACAGTTTTGCCATCTTAACAGTAGCTTGTTTATGCCAGCAACAAAGAAGCCTGGAGAGCATGTAGTGATGAAATCATGAAAGGCATTTTCCACAGCTTCTTGAGAATTGAGTACTTTTCCTTGCAAAAAGTGGTCCAAAGCCTGGAAGAAGTGGGAGTCAGCTGGTGCCAGGTCTGGGGTATATGGTGGATGACAGTTTCCAAGTCCAGCCTCTGTAGTTTGAACTGCGCTGTTTGTGTGACAATTGAGTCTTGTGTTGCGAGAGGATTGGCCTGTCTCTCTTGACCAATCTTGGCTGCTTGATCGCAAGCATCCTCGTCATTTCGTCCAGTTGGTTGCAGTAGACATCCACTGTAATCGAGTTTCATGAAGCTTCAGTGGATAATATCAGTGCTGGACCACCAAACAGACACCATGAGCTTTTTGTGATGAATATTCAGTTTTGGACTGTGTTTTAGCACTTCATCTTTATCCAACCATTGTGCCAAACTCTTGCAATTGTCAAAAAGAATCCATTTTTCATCACACGTAACAATATGGTGTAGAAATGGTTCACCTTTATGTTATGACAGCAAAGAAAGGCAAGCTACGAGACGATTTCTCTTCTGACGCTCGTTTAATGCATGCAGTAACCATCTATCCAGCTTCTTTACCTTGCCGATTTGTTTCCAATGGTCCAATATTGTTGGAATAGTAATGTCAAACCTTGCTGCCAATTCACATGTAGGTTGAGATGGATTCGCTTCCACTACAGCTTCCAGCTCATCATTATTCACCTTGGTCTCAGGTTGCCCACATGGCTCATTTTCAAGATTAAAATCACCAAAATGGAACTTCTCAAACCATCGACTATGTGTTCATTAGCCACATCCTCCCCAAACACTTGGTTGATATTTCAAGCTGTCTGCACAGCATTGGTTCCATGAAGGAACTCATCTTCAAAAATAACATGAATTTTTGACTTATCCATGGTTTCACAAAAATTGCTCTAAAAAAAATCCAAAAGAAAATCACAAGCCAAACTGTACATTTGAAAGAATGAAGATGTACCTTCACAATAAAAATAAAACAGGAAGTGTCAACATGAATGTCAGGTATCAACTGTCAAATATAGTACTTAAGAAAATTGGACATTTTATACTTAATAACCTAATAGTATTTTCCAGAGCAATAAGAAATAGGGAAGCACTGGTGGATTATCTAACCTAAATACCTCATTCCTATTTCTCCCATAGTCTCAACTGTGGCCTTTAGTGCAAAAGCAAATTCAAGAGAGTCCATATATTTAACACATCTCTTTAGTCTCATTTAATCTTGAATAGTCCCTCAATTTTTCTTCCTCTTTTATATCCTTGACACTTTTGAGTATCACAAGACAATTATTGTGTAGAATTTAGCTTTGTCTGATGTTTCCTCACGATTAGAATCTTTTGTGGATTTTTTCTGTTTTCTTCTCAGCGCAACCTATCAACAGGCACATGATGTTGGTCTCTCCCAATACTGTCATGAGAATTTTGATCACTTGATTGAAGTTGTACCTGCCAGATTTCTTCACTTCAAAATTCCTATTCTTCCCTTTGTAGATAAGCAATGGGGATATATCAATGAACAAGACAGGTAAGGTCCATTTTGTCATGGGATGTACATTTTCTTGAGGGAGGTAGATCGTAATAAAATGAAAAAAAAAAGAGGAAGAGAAAGAGAGGAAATGAAGGAGGGATAGGAAGAATAGACAAACAAATAATAAATAGGTGAACCGCGGTAGTGGTAAGTGCCTTTGGAAAAATAAAGTAAGGTTGTCGGTAGTATAATATGATAGGGATACTTTACTCAAGATAGTTGGGGCCAGGCCTCTGTGAGAAATTACACCTTTCTCTGAAAACAAAATGATAAGGTTTCAGCCATGTGAAGATATATCAAAAGGAAGAGTATTCTTAATGCAGGCAACAGGAATTCCAACAGGCAGAAATGAGTGGCTAGATTCAGGCTGGCGAGACAGGTTTCCGATCGTAGGAAGACCATGTAGGCCATAGCAAGAAGTTTGTATTTTATTGTAAGAGTAAGGAAAGGAGCAAAATAATCTAGTTTTTCCTTGGATAATGAATTGTAGGATGTGCTAAGAGCAGAAGAAGAAAGGCCAGTATGCATGAGTTCATCTATTTGCAACATTGTGTGCCTAATCTCACTCAGCTTTTCATCCACTGAGTGTCACTGCATTGATTCCAAGAAAAAACAGTTCTGATATACTTATTTCTTATGCCTTCTTGTATCCAGAACATTTAATCATGAGAGACAGACTAATCATGTGTACGTGGTATACTGTGGTATTAATAATTCCTGAAAATTTTTAACCAGACATATCTACACCTCATTAGAAACATGTTGTATTAGCTTTTTCAGCATGTAAGGCTCTACTCTAAGTACCTTCTACAGAGAGAAAATAAAAAATTTTCAAAAACATAAATTATTTCATTTTGCTTATTGTTAATTTAACTCTACAGACTAAGTCTGGAATAAAACCTTCTCCTAAATCATAATGCCACACTTAATTAACTCACTGCATGAAAACCAAAAACAATGGATCCTAAATATTATTTTAACCATGTTTTGAAAGAAGCTGACTGCACTCTTCTAGAACTTCACAGCTTGCATGGCACAGTGCAATTTTAAAATCAATTTGATTCACACTTTGTTCTTGGGAAGACCAGCTCTTTGTTTTCTGTCTTCTGATGATACACATAGTTCAGGTATAATGGGTGGAACATAAGAAATAATGAAGAATAATGGAAGTGTGTCTCTTAAAACCAGTATCGCAACTCTTGCAGGAAAAATAGCAAAATAAAACAAGAAAACCTCCTTTGAAAATTGTTTTTTTGGAAAAGAGCTTAGAAATACAAGTCAAAGTGAATTTCATCCAGATATCTACCTTTAGGCTTATGATCATTAAATTCTTTATAATTGAGTTTTATATTTTTCTCAAATATTTCCATTATTAAAGATTTATTCTATCTATTAAATAACCAAACAATAATTTAACCAAATTTCTTAGTCAATAAAAAACACAATATATAAAATGGAAAAAGATGCCATTATTGTTTAACACCATAGTCAAAAGAAAATAATACAGACATCATATTTCCTTTGATAAAAAATGAATTCACAGTAGTAGCAATAATCTGTGGTGATTTTATTTTTAAATGTTCTTTATTTTTACTGTTAATAAAGATGTGCCTTAAAAATAATGAAAATAACTCAGCAGGTTAAGTATTTGACTAGTGATTTACAAATTGCTTTGCAAAGCATTAACTATTAGAGCCAGAATCTTTGGATTACCAAAAGCATTTTTAAGAGACATAATAAAAATGGACTGTGTCACATCTAAGTAATTTTTTCCGTGACTATAGGTATTTTAAAAAATATTTCATTCATTTAACTTAATGTTTATTTACTATCAAGATAGGTATTATCAATTTGAATAATTCAAGAATACACAAAAAATGAACATTTATTTATTACCATAGCAGATTATAATATCTGGTATTATTAGTTACTTTATAACTTAAGGTTAGCAAGTTCAAAACTCTAAATACTATTTCCTTCCCTTTAGATAATCTTCCTCAAATAAAGACACAAAGCCAGCAGACAGAAAAGAAAAGGAGATTCAAGGGTTTGCTACATATATGACTTCTGTTATCTCTAAATTGAGTGCTCAGTTGCAGCTACATCTTATCTCAAATTCCTGTTGTAATTATCTCCTATGCTCAATGGAATTTTCGCATTCTCAATTTATCACTAACTACCTGTTTATGAGTTTTAGTTATAACCCACTTCAAATAATGTTGAAAGAACTACATAATGTTTCATTAATAATTTGTTGAAATGTTTCCTTTTTGTTCCTGAAGAGGAAAATGTGCCCTTAAGCCATCAGGTTTTTAGCTAAAAGCTACAAACAGAAATAGCTTTGCAATTTTCATACATCTCCATAGAAATTTCCTAGCTTCAAGCACATGAAATGTCTGTTCTTCTTACCTAAACTTCTCCAAAAATTATTGCTAAAATGAAAACATCTTTTCCAATAAATATTTTCAATGCAACGTGAACACATATAGCAAACATTGATTTAAACTAATTCGAAGAAACCAGACTATTAGCATTCTAGGATATTGCTAGTTGGAGGAGCTCGCCCCAGATGTGAAAAGCATTCTTTGTTGTCCTAAGTGGTTACAGTAAAATAGGAGAAAGACTATGGATTGTATATCATAATAGTATAACATTATCACCTGGCCAATCATCTGCTGCCACATAAACGTCAAGCAAACAGCAATACAATTTTGAGGAGGAAAAAGACAATAATCCAGTCAGAATCAAAGCAAAAGTTCAGTTCAATAAGCATTCATTCTCCCAGGAATTCACAGTCTAACTAATAATACAGACACATGTACAAACATATTATATCATGACAAAACAATTAATGAATAGCATGTGAAAAGTACAGCAATATGAAATTACTGTAAAATGGAAGTAGGGTGATGACTTCTATTTTGAACATAAAGAGGTTTCGTAGAAGTAGTGACTGAGTGAGCATGCCTATATTCATTCATTCTTCAAATACTGATGGAACATTGTTACAGGTTAAATCATGTTCCCCCAAAAAGACATGTTGAAGTCAGAACCCCTAACGCCTGTGAATGTGACCTTATTTGGAAACTGGGTCTTTGTAAATGTAACCAAGTTAAGATGAGGTCATTAGGTGGGCCATAATCCAATGTGGCAGATGACCTTATAAGAGGAGGAAAAAATTTGAACACCCACAGACACAGAGGAAATATGGCCATGTGAAGAGTGTGGCAGAGCTTGCAGTTTATGCTCCCACAAGCTGCAGAACAACTGGGACTAGCAGAAACGGGACCAGGTGAAGAGAGATCTTCCCCCAGAAGTTTCAGAGGGAGCTTGGTCTTTCCAACACCTGCTACTGGATTTGTAACCTCCAAAACTATGGGAAAATAAATTCCTGTTGTTTTAAGCCACTCTGTGTGTGGTATATTGTTATAGAAGCCCTAAGAAGCTAATACAAGCGTTTCCTATGAACAAGGCACCATGAGTATCGCTCCAGTAATAGTGGTGAAAAGGACAAAGACTGTGCCCTACAGATGGTAACAGGCTGTTCTATGCAATAAGAATAATATGAACAAAACACAAAATTATGAAGAGGTATTATTTGTCGGGTGAGTTTTAAGTGATTTGATATTACTATAGGAAAAAATCGGATGAGAAGATAGTTAGGCATGGGCCAGATAATTAAAAAAAAAAAAGTTCAAGATTAATCCTGGTGATATCAGTTATGGCTTATAGTATAAACTAGGGAAATGATATGTTTATACTTTCAATAAATCACTCTGATAGCAGAAAGATAATTGACCAATTCTGGGCAATACCAGGAGAGAGAACAGTCTGGAAGCTAGAGCAACAGTCAAAGCAAAAGAGAAAAGGAGGATCTGAATGGAGGCAGTGCTACTAAGAACGATTTTCAAGCTAAATGATTTCAAATGTAGACAACTATAGAAGAGGCTAGGTGAAACTAATTTTTTTAAAGGATATTGTTTAAGACAATGTGATAATAAAAAGGAAAAATCCACAAAAAAATAGGTTTAAAAGATAGGTGAAAATTAGTCCTTCTGCCTAGAAACCCAGGATAAAAGATAGAGATCACACACACACACACACACACACACATGTTGAGTGGTTTTTGGTATGGGAGCCAGAGACAAATCTGCATGTGGGAGCTGTTTGAAATGCTAGGCTAAGAGCACAGCAGATGTGACAGAGTCCTTTGGGTCCCACAGCAGATAAAGAGACTTCCACAATGGGACTGTTTTAAGTCTTGATTTAGCTGGGCATTTGCAGTTTACCATGACTTAAGATTTGTTTTTGACAAGCTCATTATTTCCCAATCTACTGTGTTAAAAAAAATTAAAATAAGCATAATAAATGTTTCTTCTTGCCATTCTCTGATATTAAATCTAAACAGTAAGAAAATGCCCCCTGCTTTTTTTCCCCCCTGTTTAATCTAATAGATGGATTTATGTGCTCTGTGTAATTACATGAGTTTGGAAGAGGTAAGACAGGAACTTCAATGGAAGCATGCCACTGCTAGACTGGAGCAACTTAACTCAGGATTCATAGTCCTTACCCTCCAGTTGCTCAGAATTAGTGAACATATGCAGGTGTCAGTACACCTGGGCCTATCTTTAGGCTTGTCATGCTCAACATTTTATTAACACATTAACTGCCATGTGAGTTGTATTTAACTCATGCTAGTTTTGAGCCCAAGGCCTCATGAAGCATATGTAACTCACACATCTCTTCCCCGTGGGAGCCGTGAGAACTATTTTTCATGTTGCATATAACTCACACACAGAAAACAATAAAAACATAACACATTTTTCATTAAATTAGAAAGAATCGGGTTTTTTTTCAAAGTTTTTATTCTATTTTTGTAATGAAACACCATGGCCCCAAGGAAACAAAAATTTTTTTCTAGTGTGGCAGTCAATGTGTTAATAATGATGCTAATAATGATAATAGCAACTAATGTGTATCAAGCCTTTATCATGCTCCAAGCTCCATGCTATAAGCTCGAGGCATCAGTTTATTTGATTCACACTATCAAGCAGGCTCTAATCATATATATATATATGGAATATATATATATATGTATGTATATATATACATATAATCCTAGTAGAAAAGAAGATTTCAAAGATAAGCAACTTTTTCAAGAGGTGAATTAGAGATTTGAATATGTATTTAATTATTAAGCTATTGGAGTCAATTGTAGGTATTAAATGGCCGTAATATATACACACACATACTGTCCCCAACTTAATGATGGTTCAACTTATGATTTTTTACTTTACAAGTAAGTCAAGAGCCTCTCTCTCTCTCTCTCTCTGTATATGTGTGTGTGGAGAGAGAGAGAGAGAGATGGATGCTGTGCTTTAATCCATAGGCTCTTCACAAGATTCCACAGGATCCAGACCCAGCTCCATCTGTGCTGTGTTACCTGAGACAATTTACCTAATCCCTCTAGGCCTTGGTTTCCTCAACCATGAAATGGGAAAAATAAATAGTATCTACTTCAAAGGGTTGTGGGAGGATTAAAGCAGTGAATACATGAAACTGCATAGAAGGCATGAAGGAAGAAAGCACTGTGTAGCTATCATCTTCTCATTTTCATCACCATCATCATCATCATTACTGTAAATGGATACTCATTACTGCAGATATTTAAACACAAGTTGGACAAATACAAGCCAAGGACATTATAAAAAGGATTCACATGCCGGATAGGTAACTGGATAAGATTATCATTATCCTGTGGGTTAGGGTCTGTGCTCATATACATCTGAGAAATACTACATAATATATTGCCTTCTTGGACTTTCAGAATTAATATCAGGCAAAATAAGGGTCTCAGTGGTCAATGAGGTTGTTTATCTTGCTTTTAATCCAGCATTTTTCAGCTCTGTCAGATGTTGCCACCCTTCTTGCACTTTATAACTGAGTCAAACTCACAGCATTGGTGTATTTAACACATACTATACAATGTGCCTAATCAGAAAGCAAAGGGAAGTATTCCTTATTTTTGGTCCTAATCCACCAGTAATTCAAACTCAAATAGCCAATCACTTAAATGGGCAAAATAGAGGTAGAAGCCTTTTAGGGAATAGGGAGCATTTGTTAGAAAGTGTTCCTGTTTTACTGATTACGGCTTTAGACTGAAAAATGTCTTCTAGAGTGAGTAATCTAAACTCAGACTAACAAATCATCATAGGATGAAAATGTAAGAAAAGAATGTTCAGGTATATATTGTGTTTTTTATACAAAGCCGTAGAGTGATCCAGGGTAAACATGTCTTTAGCTGACATCACAGAACCATATATCTTTTGTCCATAAATGAATCAAAATTATTTTCTGTGTGTGAATGAAACAGGCTTTGTGTTCTTGTTTCTATTGTCTTTACCACAAGATTTGGAAAAACCAATAAACTTTCTACCAGTTTACTGTAAAATTTTAGAAACAAAATTTTAAACAACTCTAAGGGGACAGTTTGGAGACAATTTAGTATCAGAAACTGTCCCCTTCATAGGAAGATTTAAAAGTATTGGCAAAAGGTATTGTAATACATGATTTTCTCTGAATATTTTCAATGAGCTAAACACATTTTTAAAATATGCAATACTTTATAAGAAATACATCATTTCTTAATTTATATAATCAAAACAGTATCAGAGCCAAGCCTCTGTTAAAGAATGGAGTTTGTAAATAAATCATTTACAAATATTTATTTTAATTGGAAGAAAATCAATCTCAAAATCTTCAAATTTCCATCTTAACCTACAGACTGAGAAGGGACAAACCATCATGTATCATGTGCCAGACATTCCCTTAAGCACTTTTACATATTTTATGTCATATGACTCTTATACCAACCATGTGACTTCAGATTTATTAATGCCACATTACAGGAAAGAAAAGAATAGCTCAAAGAATTTAAATTATGTTCCTAAGGTCTCCCTACTAGTGATATCTCACTAAGAAGCCTAAGTGAAGAGGGTGAAACTTGGTCTTCTGATTCCCAAGTCTAGTCCTCTGTACACTGTTCTAAGGGGGAAAATATAGGACAAGACACAAACTATAATAAAGCAGACACTGGGGCCCATCTTTCTCTAGAAAGAAAAAGAAGGCAAAGGTGTAAAAAATTCAAAACTAATTGTTACTCAAGACAATAAAAATAATATTGTTGAATTCAAAATGAAAAAAAAAACACATATGATACAATTTCACCTGGTCATTTATAAACCAGCTAACCCAGAAATCACAAAATAGCAGTGTTTGAAGCTAGAAAGAAATGTCTAGTCTTCCCTTTCCTCTCTTGGGTATCCCATTTTGCAGACGTCTACTAAACTCTAAAGAGAATAAGTTATTCACACTTACGTCAAATAGGATAAGAGTGGAAAGAAATAAGAACCATCAAGCATGCACGATCAGCAAATCCAATCTGGAAATACTTAATTTGGTCACAGTCAATATGGTAATTGACTTGGTTAAGTTGGCCATTTTGTTAGATGTCCTCAGTTGTCAAGTAGTAATATTTACGTAGCCCATAAAAGTGGCATTCAGATAAACCAATTGAAGTTTGCGAAATGTCCTGGAAGAGTGGTAGGCATCGTTACTATTCAAATTAATACCAAATCTCACCTGTTCCACAGAGCTATATAAATGTAAAATAGACTCATTTCATTTTCTTCAACTATTTCCTGCTTCTAATCTACAACATCTGATCTTAGTGCTCTTTAATATTTTATCCAAATGACTAAAAGAATCAAAGGAGAAAAACAGATCCCTGGAACTGACAAACACAGATGCAAATCCTAACGTCACCATCATGGCTGAAATATATTGGCAATACCTAAATTTTACATAAAAAGGAAGGGTTGCTTTGGGAAGATCTCACCCCATTTTCCCTAACTTCTGTGAAAACACAATGGACTGAGAAAAGAGAATAAAATGTTTTTTTCAATTGATCAACCTTTCTTTTAGAGCTTACACTAAGAGACATATAATATCTAATAAAATTCTCACTGAAACCCTATGATGATGATACTTCTATAACCCACAATATTGTAAGATAATGTAGAAACCACAGCTTTGACAAGTTATATAATGTTCCCGAGGACACGTAACTGAATCAAGTAGTGACAAGAGATTCGAATTCTTGCAGTCTGATTGCAAAAATAAGATTTTAACAATGAATGATATCCCCTACCCTCAACATATTTTATAAACATATATATCTTGCCGCCAACTAACAAATTATATATAACAATTTTTTACATAACATAGCAGTTATGTAAAAAAGGTGAAAGAGGCCTGTGTGTACGTTAGGATACTGAGGTCAACCACACTGATAAAACTAACTATCCAAGGTACTATCATAAGTTAGTAGCAAGAGTGGGACCAGCGCCCAGAACTTATAACCTTAAAGTTTTTCCCCTATGCAGTAGGCAGAGCTGCATGTTTCTTGAAGAATTTTAATCATATTGATTGCTATCTGAAGGGTGAAACTTAAAAACAGAAGAAGAAACAAAGGAAGGAACAAAGGGGAAAAAGGTGGGCAGGAAGAAAAAAAAAGCAATGCAAGAAAATGAAAAGATAGGAAAGGAGGAAAAAAATGGGCTGTATGATGTGATTATTAGAAAACTGTCACAATCCTTTAGGCTGCTTAGGTTGTTATTCCACGATCCCATTGAAAAGATCAAAAATCATGTACCTATTGTGTAAGAAAATGTGCTAGACAATGAATGGGACATATGAGAAACACAAGCATTGTGTCTGCCCCTGTTTAACCTAAACAGCAATGAAAAGAAAAATAGGTAATGTAAGGATGATGATTGAATAAAATGTCTTACATTGAAAAGCTTATGGAACTATGGTATAACCTTTCCATTCCTCTAATACCAATAATAAAGGGATGCATTCTTATACAAAGCACAAATAACCACACCACAAATTCTTACTATGGCTAATCTATAGGACAGAAAAGAAAATGGTGCCACCCACAGAATTATTTGTAATCCTTCCCCAGAAAGAGGAAGAGTTAATTCTGAAGTCTCAAGTTCCCACTATGTTTTATCTGGCTCTTTAATTTCTCTCATGCAAGACATAAATTAATTAATTGTTTCCCTAAAGTACCATGGAGAGGCCAGTGGGCCAACGGAATGATAAACCCAGCATCTAGCCCAATGCCTAACAAATAGATTGCTCCCAAAATATATTGAATTAAAAAAATAAATGAATGAGTATAGCAAGCTGTTCCAAGTTATTTCTCTCATCCTGCTGAATCTGCCTGGATCCCTGAATAACTGTAGATCAGTTGACTACCTCCCTCCCCAACTCCCGGACATGTAACCACTCAGGATTTTTATGAATTTGAGAAATAAAATTCTATTTTATTGAGCTCATGTATTTTGGGCCCATTTGTTGCGTCTATTTCTCCTACTCAAATTAATACAATGGGTATTCATAGAATTCAAGCCCTGAATCACATTGTGGCACTTAGTTTATACTACATACACACTCCAAATAATGAAAGAGTCAGTGACTACTCCATTTCATACAGACAACTTACAAAACCATCATGTGGCAACAACAGTTGTTAGGGCTCATGCTTCTTTTAACTCATTATCTTGGGAAAATAAACCTTTATGCTGATATTTTATTTGGTTTTTGAAAACATTTTATGCAAACATATATTATAAATAAATATTCTGGGCAGCTTCAGCTTTACTATCAGCTCTATGGGCGCTGTCTCTCTCCCTCGATTTGTTTTTTTTTTTTTTAAAGAAAGTCAAATCTTAATGTGTTAGTGTACAAAGACAATGAAACTTATTTGACCTTTCCTGTGAAGATATCACATCTCCTGAAAGGAAAGATTTCACAGGGCACAGAGGTAACACATCCCTTGGCAACTTAACAATCTGTGTGTGAGTGAAGGAGATAGAGAAAAAGACAGTGTCTTGCAGGTATGGCCAATCATTCTATTAATACTCTGTATAATGAAGCACAGCTCAAGATAGCATTGATATTAAAGACAGAGTTCTGTGCAACTTGTTTGCTTCCTATCAGGGAGTGGAGCAACCAGAAACAATAATAATGACTTCATGTTTACAAAAAAAAAAAAATTGTATATTGTTATCTGGAAACCAGGCATGAGAAGAGCTCTTGGTCATTTTCTTTTTGTGTTAATTCAGCTGGTGCCTTAACACTACTGTATCAGAACTTCACTTTGATGGATAATGAGTCAATGCATGGTCAGCACACAATCAAAGTGAAAGGAGAAAGTAAATATCAAAAGTGGAACTAGTAGAACATATTAAATATTAGTCAGACAATTTCTCTACATAAAAAGTCCCCCTCCATAAAATTATAAAGAAACAGACAAAACATGAAAACAAAGAAATTGGAATCCTCAAGGTAGAAAAGACCTAAAAAACGGTGACAACTGTGGACTGTGCTTAATGCATCCAAAACACTTATCTCTGACTCAGAAATCACCTGGTGATATACAAATACTTACACTCTAAAGCCCACTGCAAACATTACCCCCTCTGAAGACCTTACCTGACTTACTTATAGTTGTTCTTGCCCAAAAGGTAAAGTAATCTACCTTCTGGTTGTTCCCGTAATTCTTGGTCCTTACCATAAAATACATCATCACCATCATGATCACCATTACCACTAATATTTATTAAGTACTTACCAGGGACATCAAACAAGAAAATGTTCTAATTTGAATTAGGGAATAAATAATAAGAATTATTCTACTTATTAAACAGTTCCATAGGAAAGATAAAAGAAAAGTGCAGCACAGAAAATTATTTTCTGCCTGATACATGGATTACTGATGTCTTCAGATTTATAATGGAGTCCCCCAACATAGTCCTGGGACTGCATGACTTTATTCAGCAATTAGCACTCTATTGTCACCTAGTAACAGAATAGTAGGTGTTTATCTCACATTTCTTTCTTTCATGAGCAGTAGGAAATAGCTTTCCCGTAAGGTAGGGCACCCTTCTATGCTTCAATAAATGGCAAAGTAAGAGAAGAAAGAAAAATAGAGCAAGTATTAAGCTGAAAGAGAACAGCAGAGGGTTTGCAGGGCCAGCTGTTCTTCTTCTTCTTTTTTTTTTTTCTTTCAACTGATGTATGTCAGGCTTGTATAAAAGGGACGAGTTGAACATCTGGACCAAAACCAAGGCATTTAACATTTTCAAGCAATTCAGAGGCATGGATGATTTATGATGTTATTCTTAGATTTTTATCATGTGTCCTCTAACTTTATGAAATGTGGACAGGCACATAAACCTGGTGACACTTCATGATATAAAAACAGTGATTGAAGACTGATAAAGAAGAAAGAAAAGAAGAATCATTTTAGTTGGAGATGTTCAGAATAGGGCAGGCCCCTGGGAAGATGAGTTGAATTTTGCTCTCGCCACTGTGCCTTTCAGAAATTGGCAGGAGCTTTGTGTTTCGGCAATCACCTGCCTCCTCTATCGCCAGAGAAAGCAGGGTAAGATCTGTAGCTTAACTGATGTACCCAGGTGGCCTTTTCCACTAGAGAAGCTGACGCTGTCATATTATTGAGTATTAAATGGCCCTCAGAGAATAGGACCACCACAATATCCTTTCTATCTTCCAAATGACCCATCTCCTTCGGTTTTAGGGGAAAAAAGAAGAAAGAAAAAGAAAGGAAAAAAAAAAAGGGGAAATGTTAGGATGACTTGTGACATACCAAGGAAAATAGAAACAGCATGACACTTTGGCAAAGCTGAGTTTGTTTATAAATCACCTCTGTAACAGATAAGCTTCTACAAGACAGAATAATGCTTCACAAAGTATCTGTAGGTAGCAATTTCTATTTTATGGCAAAGACACGCCGTGTATTTAGAGACACTACAAACTGTCTTATATCATTAACTTGTTGATTAATTTCAAACTTAATTTGCAATCTCATAAATCTTTTTTTTACTTGAGCAGATTTGTGCAATGACTTTTTAAGATATCACATTATATATATATATATATATATATGGTCAAATGGACTTTTTCATTTATTTAAAGTGCATGACTCAATGCAATGATAATCAATGTAATATGAATTTGCTAAAATAAATAATAGACTATGGCATAAAATGCTAAATTATATCTAAATATAGGACTAATATTTTGGGAAAGTCATTAGTCTTTTTCCCATTTATTTAATCAATATTTCAACTAGTGACACTTGATTAGTATTGCAGAGTGTGAAGAATGTGATCTTTCATTTTATCATTAAATAAAAATTTATACATTCATTTATATTTTCTGTATTTATGATAGTTTTGGCAATTAAGACTTTTTAATTTCCTCATGGTCAATGTGTTTAATGACTAAATATAAATATTTTATCACTCCTAATAATTATTTCTCAGTAGGAACACAGCCATGTTTTTTTTAAATAAGTCTTGTCACATTAAGAAGGTCCATCAGCAATGTACAATGTCCCTACTTTACATACAGATCATAGACAGGTGAGCAACACCTCTGGAGATTTTTAGTTACGTGAAAATGTGCCAGACCCCCAAGAACTACTTTGTGAAGTATACTGGGTAGTTATAGATCACTTGCTAGCAATATAATGAAAGGGGTAACATTTTTAAGTTAACCTTTTAACATAAACATCAGATGTAACATTGAGGGAAAAGAAAAACTCTTAGAAGAGTTAAACTGCATTAAGAAGCATGGAAGTGAACTTCACTATAGAATGATTTTAGGGGAGCTGGGTGACTTTTCCTGCATACCTGTACTAGCTGAACCTCCATCTGGGCTCCAGAGATAGGTAATCCTGGATTTCCCACATAAGACAATTCATTCCACGATGTATGTATAGATGATGGTAAATAAATATCCATGAATATCACCTTACAGCTGAAGAGTCCATTTCCTTTACTGAGTTAGATAGGCACTGGCATTACAAAACAACCCTTTCCTTCGGGGGTTCTAAAAAAGAGCTGCTTAATTATTCCTGCCACGCATCCTGAAGAACAAAAGTTCTCCTAATCATAGCGAGGAAATCATTATTATTGATTAAAATGTCATTTCAGTCAGAGATCAGGAACCCCAAAAAAGATCATTTTTGCTTTCCAAATTAACTATAAAAAGTTTAAACTGTAAGTGAAATGCCATTCTGTGCTGTTGCAATGAATTTCCAATAATAGTATCTACTTTATACTGGTTCAAAAAACATTGCTTTAATTAGGATGACCTTTAAAGAGCTTTTCTAGAACTGAAATTCCTTAAAATGCTTCCACATACTATATCTGCATATAATCTATCTGTCCAAATATGATTATAAAAGCTTTAAGTTCACAACATAATATTTGTTTTAGGTACCAAATATCATTATTGCCACTTCTTCTGCCAAACATAAAAATCCTATGTAGAGCCCATTAAAAGATTTAAAATTTTAATACATGCTTATACCAGTTGAGAATTTGCCTAATGCTCAAAGTTGAATTCTTAGGTGGGGTAGAAAGGTGGACAAAAACCAAAACTTGCTCCAAGATATCAAGCACATACTGAGCAATGTATCCATTTAAAGAGTGTCTACCAAATAATCACAACATCCACACTTGCCTAATTCTTACCTTGGCTTTCAGGGTTTAAAAAACAGTTCTACACACTTTATTTCATTTGAAACTCATAACATTCCTAGGGAGTACAGAAGAGCCGTTCTCCATTTCAGAGATGAAGAAATAGGTTCAGGGAGAGTGATCATTTCATTCATCTCTAGGTCTTTACCAGCCACCACCCTCAAGGAGTAGGACTGTCCTCAACCCATTTGGGGCCTAAGTCACAGATTTCCTGAGGTTCACTAGAGAACAACAGTAACCACAGATCTGTAATCACTGGATGAACCTTCCACCTTAATTGGTGTACCCTCAGTCCTCCTACCTACCTTAAAAATTAGGGGGAAGGGGAGATTAGGATTAAAGTGACTTTTCCAGGTCAAACAGCCCACCTGAAATGAGACTATTACTATATCTTCTGAATCCCACTCAATTGCTTTTTCTACAATCTCCTGCCTGTTTTACTTTTCTGGAACTGACGATATAGAAACAGTATTTTTTTGGTTGTGTTCTGAAAGACAGCTAACCAGGCCCGAAAGATAAGGAATTTACCTTGGAAACATTGCTTTCCTTTATAAATTCAAGTTTTTCAGAAGACACTAGGGATTGAAACCTGGTATTACATTTAAAGTATGTCCCTGATTTGCCGTTTTTGAAGAATGAGCGTACATCTTTGTCCTACATGGACAAATACAACCACCTTGTAGCATTGAGTGTGTCACGTTCTATACTAAACAAAGAAGAATATACAAATTATAATAGAAATATACTTTATTGTCCTTTGTATTCTGTATCCTATCATATTTTCAGCCACTATATTGATCATTCTTTAAGTTGATCAATCACACAAAACTATTACTTTCAAAACTGCACAAAATTATTTTTATTTTCCTGCTTTCAGCAGGCATTAAAAACCATTTATGTTTTCATAATACTGCTTCAGTCTTTTAAGTTTTTAGCCTCTGAAGCATATGTCCTCAATAACAATAAATAAGTAAATAAAAGTATTGCAAGTGCTTGTCACTACCCACCCCCAAGGTGTAACAAGAGATTATTGTGAGAATGATCATATTTATACAACTTCCCTATGCTAAGCGAGAACATAAGCCCTTATTACCAGAGCTTACATAATCATTTATAGGAAACATATGAGGACTGTTTATTTAAATGAGATGAAATTATTCTTATCTAAATCAAACAGTACAAAGTAATCAGATGCTGGTTTTAACTCCTCCACAGAAAATATATTTGTAAACTTACATAACTTGGCCAACTGCTGTTATTATTGCAACTACAGGCACTTGAATATTTATTATGTCTCCTAATCATTGCCTGTCAGAGGAAATTATTTAATGGAAATCACATCAGCGTCACTTTAGCTTGGAGCTTCTATCAGGTCAAGAGAGAAAATCTTAGTAGACGTGAAGATTCAGATTTTTCCAGGTCCTTTTCTGGGTTCATTCACTCATGCAAAAATATATATCATGTGACAAGTACATGCAAGCTACTGGTGGTATAATGCAAGTCTAGTGGGGGACCAAAAATTAAATAATAACGAAGGAAACACAAAACAAGCATTCATTTAACAAATATTTATCGAGAGACTCCTATGTTGCAAGGGACTATTATAGATATTTGAGTTACATCATTGAACAATATGGACAAAATCAGTGTTCTCTGTGAGTTTATATGGTAGGAGGCTGAGACAGATGCAATGCTGGAGGAAAAAAAAAAGTGGAGAAGGGCAAAGGGGACCCAGGGCCTTGGAGGCGGAGGTTATGATTTTAAATAGGGTTTTAAGGGTAAGCTTTATTGACGATGACATTTGAGCAGACTTTAAAAAAGCAGTACGTGCCCTGCGTAAGTGCTGCGAAGGGAAGTCTTGAACAGCACATGGGGTTGTGTGGGCCACAGAAAGCATGCTAGTCTTTACCCCAAGTGCAGTGGGAAGCTAACCACATGGGTATCAAGGCTGACTCAAGTTTCTCGCCAGCTAGCTAACATGAATGGTGGGATTATTCGCTGAGTTATAAGAGTGAAAAGAACTACAATAGAAGGAACCTCCAGGTATCAGTTCATTCTTCCACAAATGCAGCATGCAGGGATATAGTCGAGATCAGCAACCTCTCGACTCATTTTACCCCTTCCTTCTCTAAATTACAACCAAACACAAGTGGGGACGTTTGCAGATCCGTCCTTGAGATTACCACCATATTTAGAATAAGAGAATTGTTCCCTAAACTACAAAACCACTTTCTCTGATGAAAAATATGCAAATGGATTTGAATCAAATCGTCTCATTAAGCAGTTATCCTTCCAATGTTGTCAGATCAAACAGGAACAGAATCAGTAGGGGGCAATTCATTGCTCTGTCATCTCTCCCTCCTCTATCCTGTGCTCATTTCATTTTTTTGGATGCCATTAAACTTGATGCAGGAACTGTGGTACACCCTAACCCAATTTTATTCTAAGTCATTTTCATGGCCATTTTATGATTTCAGGAAAACCAAAGTATCACAGTTACAAAACATTTCTCTCTGCCATAATGTCATTAACTTTTTTTATTTTAATGGATTTAAGCATGCCACAGAATGACTAACACTGGTCTGGTATTAAATGCTTTTAAAGATATTAAATATCAGAAATGTATTTTATCTCCCTGCTGGCCCCAGGTTGTGAATCTAGTTGTGTGTATTAAAGAGAGCAAAGAGAATGCAAAGACAAAAGAATACTTATTCCCATGTTTTGGAACTAAAGGTGGTGTTGGTACTCAATTAACCAGGGGTTGGGCACTGGGTCAGCAAGGTTGTGTGTGGCTGCAGTTTCCATGAGTTCACAGGATCTTTGGGAAATTAAGTGTGAAAACAGACTATCAATATGGGCAACTGTATACCAAAAGAGTGGTAACAGTATAAATAGACCCAGACACTCTCAAGAGGGAAACATCATTTTACTTAGGAGAAATGATTAAACCACCACCCTATGGGGATGCAAAAAAGAAAGGAAGCTAGCTCTAAATCAATGCAATTTCCTTCCTTTCTTCCTTCTTTCCTTCTTTCCTTCCTTCCTTCCTTCCCTCCCTCCCTCCCTCCCTCCCTCCCTCCCTCCCTTCCTTTCTTCCTTCTTTCCTTCCTTCCTTCCAACTGTGGGACAAGTATTGTAATTTCTACCCTCAGATGAAAGGCAGGACTCTACCTTAGAGAAGAACCTTGTGCTTTTTTAAAAACGTAAACGCATTTCTAATTTCCAAGCACAAGGAAGCAAACATCAGGTTTCTGACATAGCCTGGACATTCTGTTGCATGTGCTCAAATCCTGAAGATAAAGCCATTATGTGTAAGGAGGATCATTCCACTTTGCCTAAAATTGGGAACATTTCTGGTAACTTTTCTAATTGCCCCAACCTCCTGCTCATCTTGGCACAGGTGAGGCTTCCTTGGAAAGCCTCTTGCTCCTCCTATCAATATCTGTCATTTGATACTTAAAGGGAAAAATACAGTTTGCTAAATAATAATGGCTCTGATTTTTCAAATTAATGCCACATCAAGATTATAGATAGTGAGGAAAGCCAAATTATTCTTACCTGTTTTGTGAATCAGAGTTTAAAGTGCTAGCTTTCCAAAACCCAAAAGAAATGGGGACAACACCTAGGTTTTATAACCAGCAAATTGTATTTTATTTATTTATTTATTTATTTTGAGACAGGGTCACACTCTGTTACCCAGGCTAGAGTACATTAGCACAATCATAGTTCACTATAGCCTAGAACTCCTGGGCTCAAGCAATTCTCCTGCATCAGCCTTCTAACTAGGACTACAGGCATGCTACCATACCTAGCTAATTTTTTTCATTATTTTTTGTTGATACAAGGTCTCACTATGTTGCCCAAGCTATTGTCCAGGCTGGTCCTGAACCCCGGGCCTCAAGCAATCAACCCTCCTAGGCCTCCCGAAGTGCTGAGATTACATGTGTGAGCCACCCTGCCCTACCCAAATCACAGTATTCTTTTATTTTTTTAAATTCAGAATATTACAGGGGTGCAAACATTTTGATTACATAAATTGCTTTTGTATCGTTTGAGTCAAAGTTCAGTGTGTCCATCCCCCAGATAGTGTGCATTGTACCCGTTAGGTGTGAACTTACCCATCCCCGCCTCCCTCCTCCCACCTTGATTTCCTATGAATGTTATTTCCATATGTACACATAGGTGTTGACTGATTAGTTTCAATTTAATGGTGAGTACATGTGTTGTCTGTTTTTCCATTCTTGTGATACTTCACTTAGAGAAATGGGCTCCAGCTCCATTGAGGTTAATACAAGAGGTATTAGTTCACCATTTCTTATGTCTGAGTAGTACTCCATGGTATATATAGACCACATTTTATGAATCCACTCATGTATTGATGGGCACTTGGGTAGATTCCACATCTTTGCAATTGTGAATTGTGCTGCTATAAACATTCAAGTGTAGGTGTCTTTTTTATAGAATGTCGTTTTTTTTTCTTTTTTGATTTGGGTAAATCAAAAAATTCCAAAAGAGCAAATGCTGGTGTGGATACAGAGAGATAGAAACACTCATACACTATTGGTGGGACTTCAAATTAATACAACCTCTACAGAAAGTACTATGGAGATACCTCAAAGGACTAAAAGTAGAATTACCATTTGATATAACAATCCCAAATCACAATTTTTATTGATACGTTTCCATACTTGGCCTTAGGCTTAGCTCAACAAACAAAGAGACGTTTAATTCACCAGCCAACTTTACATTATCATTTTCCTCTTCACTTCTTTATAATGCTTGACTGTAAGTAAACCAGAGAAGAAAATCTACTTTCTTATTCGGCAGTTACCACCTCATCCTTGCGCACTGTAACAGTGATTTCCCAACAGAGATTTTATAGTCTTACACTTCAGTTCAATTAACTCTTTTTCATACTATTTAAGAAAATGTGAAGGGCCCAGTTCATTCACATTTTATGTCTCATGTACCTTCCATAATATCTAGAATTCATAGGTATAAGAGAACGGGTTCAATAATGTGCTGGCTTAGAAACGCTTTGGGAGCAGTGGCAACTGGCCCATTAACTCCTATAAATTTGTGGGGTGTCAAAATAAATAGCAGGAGAACTTAGAGATAAAATAGGTAGAGAAAGGCAGGTTCAAGTAAAGTACTCTTTGTGAGTCCGATTGACCGGTGTATATGGACAGACACGACCACAGGTAAATTCAGACTAATTGAATCATATATAAAAGAGAAGTCTCAACATGGGAGGCAGGAAAAAGAGGATTTGCTGTAGCTGTATTATCATATTTTAAAAATACTGGATTGTAAAGCCATAGTGAATCATTGAGAAGGTTCATGCTTAAATAAATCTAGAGGTAAGTTCAATAGAAAAATAACAGTACTTATGAATCCTGAGGTGATTTAGTGATACACAGCAGGGCCAAGAGGGTGAAGGCTCAAATATTCTGAACTTTTTTAGGAGTTGTAGAGAAAAAAGTTTCAATGGATTCTCTCCTTATGTTGAAAAAAGAAAAGACCCACCCCCTTGAAGTCAAGTGAGACTTTTCTACCAGTGGAAAGATATTCTACTCTCACATTTCCACTATATATCATAACTATAATTAGGATTTTCATAGTTTTAAGGGTGGTCTGTGTTTTCTTTCTGTGGAAATAGTCTAAACATCTGATGGATGGTAGACAATTTAAGCTACCAAATATAGCACTAGTAATTTGCCTTTGTATATTTGAAAGGAAAATCTAAAAATGCAATTTATATTTTTTGCATGCCTCATTTAGGAGGCTTTCCCCAAGCATAAGAGTGTGACTTTTAGAAATCCAGCATTTTTTTATTCTGTAGGTCAGTGTATTTTTTATTATTGTTTGGCTTTTTGTTTTGTTTTGTTTTGTTTTTATGCTAGAAACAACTCTATCACTATATACCAGTTAGCCTCCTGTCAGGACACTTTGTGTACACATACACACACGCACACACACACACACACACACACACAGAGGGATGCTTAATAAATATTATTAGAAAATGAAGGTTAAATATAGCTATATTCAAGAGGTCACATATATTTAATTTGAAGGATCATCACACACAGTACATATATCCTTAATATTTAGAGTTTCCACAAACTATAACTAAGCATGAATATTTTCAATTTAAAATGTCTTGGTACAACTTATTAAACATGGTATTCTTTAGCTATTAAATAAAATTATGCAAACATAGTTGACAAGATAATGCTTACAATGAAACCTCAGGAAGAAATGACTTTGAATCCAAGCTTTAAGAGACATGAACAGTGGTAAGGTAGATTTTGTCCCCTTTCTTTTAATTTTTAACAAACAGGGTAATTATAATATATAAAAATATGTCATGAATGAAAACAGGCATGGATTTTAAGTCAGAATCCCAGAGTTTAGATCCTGATGTTTAATATCTATGGATCGCTTATGAAAAGCTTTACTTATATGCAAATTGACAGTTATTTGATAAATTTAGTTTCTTGGACTCTCAATTACACTTATTTAGTTATTTAATGAATTTAGTTTCCTGGACTCTCAATTAATGTGAAAATGTACATTTTTTTTTTACCTGTATAAATTCACTTTTTGGAAATGGATATAACCAAGAAAAGAAGCTTTGGTGGGTTTCCAGGACAGAATGCAGTAGATTTGAGAGTTAAGACTCAACGACCAAGTTGAAAATACCGTATCATCAAAATTACCCTACTTCATTACAAAGTTACCGTGTTGCGGATGGACATATTTTCCCCTCTCTCAACAGGCCCAACAGAGATAGATTTTGTGTTTTTGTTTTGTTTTATTTTTCCCTGCCATTGGAACAGGTCACTGCTTCTTCACTGAGCACTACATGGGGTTGACTTTTGACTTGTGTTTAGGGACATAAAATTGGTATAAAATTATTTATATTTGAACTTTAGAATCACACTTGGCATTGCAAGATATTTACACAAAAGAGCCAGATGGGAAGCCAGAGAACTGAATCTCACAGCGCATCTCATCCTCACTTTGACAAATAGAATATCGCCAGTGGAACTTATGCAGGAAGTATCTGTACCCTCCATTCTCTCACTTTCCCCACTGTTGTCTCTCTTTCCATTTCACCCCAAGATTATAAATATCCTGACATCACCTCCCACCCCCATGGCTCCTTTGTTATTAACTGGGTGGAACAGAATTTTGAAAAGATAAATTTGTATTTAATGTAATTGCACATCATTTAGATTAATTCAGCTGGGCCTGGGAAGTAAAGGGAAACACGATCACGGAGATCAATCAGAAAGGCAAGTTGAAGAAAGATCATGGGATACACTGACTGTCAGGATCAGGTTCTTTACTCCAGAGAATGGGGAATATTTTCATCCACATGAGGGACTGAGAGGAGCCGTGTTTCCGGAAAACGAAAAGTTAGAAATGACTGGAGAATTGCAGATGAAGGAAAATGCCAGATTGAACCAAGTAAGGTTAAGACGGCAATGAGAAGAAAAGTGATGCTGTATATACTGTATGTATTATTACCTGTACTTGTAACAATGGTTTGTTTCAAATCCCTTTGTGGTCTTTTCTCCCATCATAAAATAATAACATGAAAACAAATAACAACTGTAGGTGTTTTCAAAATCGAAAATTTAGAAATGCACTTCACTCACCAGGTGAAATACACATACAACATAAAACACTGTATTGTAACTTCCTTATCCCCAAAGGATAAATGCTTTGAAAAATGTCTCCAACATAAAAATACAAAGTTAAATTGCACATTATTAACATTATTTTCTAGACTATGAAAACAGCATATTTAAGGCAGAACAAAAAAAAAAAAGAAATTACAAGACCTCATATTGTCATGGCAATGGCCTAGATTCACCATGGAGAGTTGTTTCTTTCAAAAATAGTAGCAATAGAATTTTTTCTCTTAACTTTGTTAGAATCGCTAATAGGTGCTTTCAATTACCAGGAAACCAGATTCATAGGACCAGGTTTTGCATAATTTTTCCTTTGACTTGCAATTTCCAAAATACAATGCAATACACTATCCATTAACTTCATTTGCTTCATGTGCAAGGCCTGCAATATAACTATTTAACTGTTCTCCAGGGACTCAACTAGATTAAAAGAGATCTAGAATGGATACATTGTTGAAAAATGCTAGAAGGTTCTTTTGAAATGATCTAACCTCAGCTAACTTTTGAAAGTTTTGAAAAAGGAAATTCTATTGTCATAATTTTCAATGATTTAGGTAGCAACCCATCCTCCCTGCTGTGCCAAAACTTAGAGGTCCTTGGAAATAGAAAGATTAACAACAAAACAGAATAAAAAAGCAAGCACAGCAACTATGTGATGATGACTATGATGGAACTTTCCAATTTATTAGGATTCTATCTAACACTGTGCTAGGCACCTTATAAATATCCTGACAAGAACTCTGAGATATTATTTCCATTAAATAGAAAAGATCTCAGAGAATCAGAGAGTTAGAGTAGCACTGCTAGCTGGTTTCAGCACTAGAGTTCAAACCCAGCACTGTCTCATTTCCAAATTTAATTTGAAATATAACATGTTGTCCCCAAAACCAAGCCCCCAACTAAACAAGATTAAGGAATCACATTGAAATATTATAGCACCACATCCAAGCAAAGCTCTGGCTCTTAGATGGCTGGAACATAAAGTTGCCTAGTCTGTTATAAATATTTCCTTCTTCAATGATCATTAAGAAGTGATCATGTAACTGGAAATATGCAATGCACATTATTTATTTTCTATTTATAGGAAATCGCCTACATTAAGGCTATAGATTATGTGTTGCCTTACTATTTATTGTTTCAGTCTTTGCCAGAATTACTACATTCCATGCTTTATGAAGCTTGCTACCAATACCACCTTGAAGATGACTTTAAATTACACAGAAAGCAACTCTGAAGAGGATGCTGACCAGTTATTCCCCATCTTCACAAAAGTCTATAAAAAGAGGAAAGATGTTAGACTTTGGTAATTTTTGGAGACAGCAGTGAAAAGAAAATAGGTTTTCAAGACAAGTAGATCCGAATCTAAACTGCAGCTCCCGGGAATTACTAACCAGGATATCCTAGATTGAGTTTCTACACATATAATATAGGGGCAATAATAATGTCTACTTCACTTGGTTGTTATATAGCTTAAAAACGAGACATATCAATGACCTAACTCCTGTATGTAGTAGAGAGAGAAGTTGTAGGCTTAGTAGAGTAATAGTAATTCCCACCGCGTGTTTACCAATTACTAACTGTAGGGTCTTAACCTAGTAGGATATTTCAGCATTTCTAAGATCTGGTTTTCTGATCTTTATAAGAAAATAACCTGTCTCACAGGAAGGACAGAGGAGACAGGCTTAGCCTAGTCCTGGCACTTGGTAAATAACCAATAAATGTTAGTTTCCTCTCTTTACATGGGAAGCATTTGAAAAATGCTGGTTTACTTCCTTTAATAACATATATAATATCTTACCACAAAATGACTAAAAACCCGGCTCACTAATGGAGAGGTGAAGAAAGAAGATAATTCTACACTTTACATATGAGAGAATCAGGCAGGCCTTGATTAGTTCCGATGTAGACACCCACAACACTTCCATCATTAAAGTATCATAAGATACGCTCATGTAGAAAGTCAGAATATAACGTTCTCTAATTGTTTTGCTTAGGCTTTCAGTGCAAATCTTACAGTCACTCTCCTACTTAAAAGCCTTCTCTTGTTTTTAGAATTAAAAAGTTAGAAATCCTTTACATGACTTATAGGACCTCCAGAAAATCCGGGTCTTCCCTAATTCTCAAGGCACGCTCCTTAGTCATACCTGGCTCCTTACTGTTTAAATGTTCCAAGCTCTTGCCTATGCTGTTCTCTCTGCTTGAAATGCTCCCTTGACCTGGCCAACTCTTACTCCCCTTTTTATCTACTTAAATAGGAACTTTTGCTAGTTCCCTCTAATTCGGGTCTTTTTATAGTTCTAAGATCATCCTGTGTTTCTGCTGATCATAAAACACTTATCTAAATTAAAATTTTAATATGCATTTATGTGATTATTTGTTTAACATCGCTGTCAGCTGTCAGATCCCATGAAATTACAGACCTAATGAGAACAATGCCTGTGTCTGTCCTGCTCCCTGACAGATTCCCAATGCCTATCAGTACGGTCGGTGCTCTGTGTATACTTACAGAATGAAGTCACTGATGCTACAGCCACACAATATTAAGTGGCTATTTCTTTAGCTGCTTTATGTAGAAAATATTTTTATTTTATATAATAAAGTATTTAGTTTGTTTTTTCCAGAAGAGCATGCAATTTCCAGCCTAATTACTGAGCTCTTATTCCAATATATTCAGAGTTGCATATACACACTAGTTAATTAATTTCCCTTTTTAAAGGGGTGGGGGGCTGAATGTATGAGCTAACAATACCAAAGTCACAGAATGACCTCAGAGTATGATTGAGGGCAGGATTTCTCTACCTTGACACTTGAAATTTTTGGCCAGATAATTTTTTGTTGTGGAGGCTATCTTGTATGCTGTAGGATGTTAAGCAACATCCCTGACCTCTACCTACTACTAGATACAAATAGCACCAGCCCCAGTTGTGACAATGAAAAATGTCTGCAGGCATCAACACATGTCTCCTAAGGGACAAAGCTACCCTTGGTTGAAAACCACTGAGTTAGAGTATCTGTATTAATAAAAAAGTCCTTGTTCTCATTGAGCTGCAAACCAAGGTGGGTAAGGTTAATACAGGTATATAACTAGGAAAGAAACACAAACAAAATGCTATTAAGTTTAAAGAATAATCTCTCCTTTCCCAAGGATTTAGTATTTCATCATGTTTGTTCTCATTCAGGTTATACCATGGCCACGGTACAAGTCAGTTCTTTATCTATATTATGAGTTGCTTAAGAAAAGCAGCAATACATCACACAATGCCTACGACTGAGCCACACTGAACATTTACAACAATCAGTATTCTGACTGATTATGCTAGAGGAAATCCTGAACACCACTCCAATCTTTCAGCAAAGGTAAATGTTGAGCATTTAGAAATTTTTTAAAAGCCAGTTTTCAGCATTAGGCAAGACTGTGTTCACATTTCATTGGGCAAACATAGAAGACGGAAATACTGGGAAAATTATTATTTTTTTTCAGTATTTCCAGTTCAGTGAAAAATGAAATAGAATTGTTTAAGGGGATAAAAGAAAAAAGGAAACCCTAAAGATTCCAGAAACATTATTGAACTCAAGTATATATATATTTTTTTAGTGCTAAGCACAAGATAATACGAATTAATCATTAATTTATGCTCAAACCAGCCTTTTGCTTAGAAGTCCCTAAACAGAAGAGATTGTACCTTGCAATCTCCTACTTACTCTCCATCATCCTATTCCAATGGCACCTCTCCTGGGACATTTCCATATATTCTGTGCTTCAAATAGCACAAGTCTTATCACAAAATATAGTGATAATCTGTTCACCTGATTTTCACTCTGCTTTCACTATTAACTTCTTTAAAGCAAGGCATGTGTTTAACAGTATATTGTACAATACTTAGAATTTGGTAGGATTTCCAAAATGTCTGTCTAACAAGTGACTAAATGAGTGAGTGAACAATCAAATACATATTATTTAAGTTAAGCACATGCTAGTCTGGGTTTGACTCAGTCTTAAGGTAGAAATTGATGATTTGTTTTAAATAATACTGCTAAAATTCCCTTGATGTTTGTGTAACATCCATCAGAAATTATAGCACCTAAGTTGTTTTTAACAGAAACACCAGCAATTCCAGAAAGGAGCTCCTAAATAAACACGGGGGCATTACACACTATACATATAATGCATGTTGTACATTTTACATTATAAAAATTATATAACTGCATGCAATTCTCTCTAAGCAGACAATGAGCCCACCTATCAAAAGTAAGATGACTATTCATAAACTCATGTCCAGCCAATTAAAGGGTATAGACCTGACTAATGTATCTGTGTGGCATCAAATCTTACAAAGTCACCATTTCATTATATCAGAGGGGTGTCATAGGTTGATAAAAATCTGCAAAAAACAAAATTACTATAATTTATTTGGAGAAGATAATTATTTTATTTGGATGGAATGAAAAGGCCCAGAATGATTGGATTATTTGACACAACTATGACATGCTCATAAACCCACCAGCACTACCTTTCCACACTGGAGGACAGGAAAGAGTATCCTCCTTAGAGGCTCCATAATTGTGAAAGAGAAAACCACATGCTTCTGCACAAACGCCCTATGACTGGACCAGTCATATTTCTTCATTCATGGGGGACATATTCTGGTATTTTATAAAAGGAGCTTAGTTCTCCTTCATCATGTAGCTATATTGGAATAAAAAATGATTTCTACAAAACTCCAATATAGCAGTTCATTACATATAACCAATAAATTGACATCAATAATACCATTTTAGCTGCATGATGAAAAATGACTATGCACTTTAGTTCTGATTTGTGTTCCCATTATTTACCATTAACTCTCACTTATACATGCTAATAGGGAAGGCAATGGTGTGGAGAATCAGAAATAGTAAATTGTCTAAAATTATTTTTAATTGGTTCTGGGAAGCATGTTTCTCTTATTTTTTCCCTCAGCAAGTTTACAATATTAATTGTTCAGTTTTGATTACAATTAAAACTCATTCCAATCACCCAAGAGTATTCTAGGTGCCAGAGGTAAGTAAAGAGAATTATTATTTTGCTATAGCTTAATCCTAAAGACATTAAATGCTTCAGGGAATAAGAAGAAAAGAATATTTGCTGAGTGCTTAATATGCCAAGCACTGGTTAAGTGCTTTTAAATATGCTGTCATTTCATCCATATCACCCTGCGAGGTAGATGTTACTATATGCAAGTTGTAAGTACAAAAATTGAGGCTGAAAATGGTAAGCTTGCCCAAGGTCACCGAAACTACTAAGACATGTTATTACTCAGAATGTTAAGTGCACTATAATATCCATCTTGAATAGATAGAAATATTGTATCCTTCTTTGTCAAGTATCCTAAAGATAATGCTAGTAGAAAACTGTTAGAAAGCAAAAGAAATGATGTTGCTGCAGTTGCCTTTCCCTCACATGCATTAAATAAAATGTTCCATGGGGTTATACAGATGTTCCCAATCCACTGATGATGCTACATAGTGGGTTTATAAATCAGATGATAAGTGTAGAATTCATATATTTTATTACATAAAAGACAGTACCTGGAGTTGTTTTTAAAAGCTTTAAGTGAAATATGATATATTGTAGAGTATTCTTTCAGAAATATATTGAATATCACAGTATTTTAAATTTACAGATGTTAAAGCATGATACCAAATATATACAGGATTAAGGCGATGATAGCAATTTATAGCAGTTAATCAAAACTAAATTACTTGTTGCAGGATCATATAATTGGAATTGGACACTATTTTTGCATTGAGAAAGGACACAGCCTGCTCACTGGAAAGGTCCTTAATAAATCTGAGTTTTATTCTCATCGGTCCCCTTTAGCCCAAGTTACTCATCTTGTTGCTGAAAATATACTTTCAGCTGTCAAAATTTTAGTATCAATCAACAATCTCTCTGCAGCCTGGGTTTTGCTTTGTAAAAGCTTGGCTGAAAAATAGATAAATCTGTCTTTCTGTGTACACGTTTATGTTTACAATACCTGCTCTAGTTGAAAACCAATGACAGTAAATTAAGGCTATCTATGCTGTAATTTTCACTAAAGTGAACCAAAGAGCATGGATCAACATAATTAATATGAGTCCCTGAAATTGGTAGAATGGAAAGAATTTAGCTATTTAATTCCAGCACTGCTACAAACTAGCCTTAAGCAAGTATCCTAACTAAACTGAAGTTTACTGTGTTCAGGTCTAAAATAAGAAGCAATAATATTTTCTTCTGCTCTGAAAAATTCAGCGATTCTGGATGTAAAAACAATATAATATCATTGCTATGTAAATTATGGTCTGTGGACTACCAATCTCAGGATCACCTAGGACCTGGTTAGAAATGCAAGATCCCAGGCCCCATTCAGACTTCTCATCCAGGAGCAGAATCTGAAACTGTAACAAAATTCCCAAGTGATCTGTGGGCACACTTAAGTCTGAGAAGTACTGGTCTAGGTATCAAGTAATAATAAACACACACCATGCCATCTAGTCTACATAAATCTGATTGTGTTGACAGTCTTGGAATTTCTAGTAAAAATGTGCTAGTCTTTAATGGTATTCAAATGTCTCATAAAAAATTCACTCTGCTGACTTACTTAGGAGTTAACACTACAAAAAAAATAAAAAGTAAAAACCCAACGCCAAAGCCAGGATCTATCTTCTTGTCCCCCTTTTTAAAGCTGTAAACCACTTTGCTTGTAATAAGTTCCTGACCAGAGCTTGAAAAAGACAGCAACTACCCTGCCCTCTCTCCCTGTAGCAATGGTGTGAGCAACACGAAATAGAAACCCTGATTCTTGTATTGAATTTTCTTTGATACAGGATTAGCAGTCTGGAAACACTGAGCCGATCAAGCTAAAAAGCACTTAGGCAACTTCTGAGGGGAGTTCTAGAAGGCAGGGAGGAATTCCCTGGGTGTTAAGTATCCACATTTTACATTAAGCAGGATAAGCCCCACCTCTGCTATAATTTAAGTGACATCATAATTAAACATAGATGGCAGTTTGCTGAATATTAAAGAAGAATCTTTGGGTTGTCGCCAGTTATACAGCCCTTTCTCTTAGAAGGAAATCCTGGTTTCTCCTTGCACCTCAAACTAATTGGAGCAGGAGATTTTTCTCATTGTGGAATGTTGCATTGGATACAGTGTTGGAGCTGGAATCCGCAGTATCACAGAATAGAGAGACAGAGTCATTGAGGCTGTAATCACTAAAAGGAGTTTTAT
This sequence comes from Cheirogaleus major, assembly GCA_963574435.1. NCBI lineage: Eukaryota > Metazoa > Chordata > Mammalia > Primates > Cheirogaleidae > Cheirogaleus > Cheirogaleus major. The sequence continues at coordinate 22,163 of CAUYPO010022769.1, read as the reverse complement.
TGACTAGCTCGAGCTAGGGTCCGAGCTCCAGAGCACCAAAGCAGTGGCCTCTTATTTGGGCAGGGACCCCGTGCAGTGTGGGAGGAAGCTTTTTATATGTGGTGTGTATAGACTGTCGATGCGTTGATTACGCTTTAGCGCTGATTGGTTGGTATATTTGTCCCCGTTTTATTTTAGCATTTTATTTCATCTTGTCTCTGATTGGTTTTAATCTGTTCCGGGTGTCAACTGATAGGCTCCGGACTCAGGGCTTTTTCTCTGCATCTTATTTTAACCCATAATGCCCTGCGGTCAGCAAGCAAGCAATGAATAGAAGCTAGAAGACAGCCGTTGGCTTAATAGTCCAGTATCTCAACAGACACTGAATTATTCCTAACTAAGGGAGCCACTGGGTTGTGTAAATCCAGAGCTGGGATGGCCAATTTCAACTGAGTACATATTAAAGAAGAAAGAAGAAACAGCAAAGAGAAAAGAAAAAACACCATGTGGTGGGGCCAGGGATGGGGAGGGCATGCCAAAGCAAGCACTGAGTGACCACATAGTCCCAGAAATACAGAAAGGGTAACTTTTGCTCCTGACCTGAAACAGTTGTACATCAAGCTGGAGGTTCTGTGAGATTCCCTGTATCCTTCCAGTAAACTAACTTTTTGCTTGGGCTAGTTTAAGAGGGTTTCTGTTTCTGAACAACTCAGATTTCTTGGCCAAGACATTGATTAAATGTGCTCGATGACAACGTATTTATGCTGCATATTTTTATACAAACCAAAAAATTCCTTGAAATCAACAGTGTAATTTTAGCTCATCAGCTGTATTGCTGTGTGATCTTAGGCAAAATATCCCAAATTCTTTACATTTCTGTACCCCTACCCTTAAAGGTGCACAAAACTCTATAATAATGCCTTGTCACTGGTCAGAAGTTAGGATAATTGCTGAGGCTACTTGAGAAACAGGCATACTGTGCATAATCTGAGGATGTCACTAAGCAGATGCTGGCTTGGGGGCACTGAGAGCGGCTCTGGCAACTTTAAATAGCTACTACAGCTTCTGAGGCTGCCCAACCACTGACACAGCAGGGTTTATCCACTGGGAGGCTATGCCTCACTTATTCTCCCAACTCCCTGATGTAATCTGACACAATGTATCCCCAAGACACTTCCTGCTGCTAATGCTCCTATTTCTATCTTGGAGCCTTTTAATTTGTATTTTACCCAAATGGTTTATGTCTGCTTGTCAAGTGGGATTCTCACCTCACTTGGAACTCCTGGCTCTTTGATAAGAAAGAGTAGGTGGAAAGAAGAACTGGCATGCCACAGAAACCTGTGTAAGCAATCAACAGCTTCTTTACAGCCAAGTGTGATTTTTCTGCAGCACTAGCTGAAAGCAGTGCAGCACAACTGTCTCCTGCTAATATCAGATTCTCATACACAAGGTCCCTCTTAGTACTTTGCCACCTTGCGAATTGTAAGAGTTTGGGGTGCAACTAGCTTTTTAGACATCACGCCAGTGGGTGCATTTCTTGAAGCTTATTTGCATAAATCCTTGCACTTAAAGTTCAAAAACATTCAGTTCCTATTCATCTGTACAAATATAAGAAGTGATTATTAATCAAGATGGAACTGAGTGTGAATCCCAACTCTGCCACAGATTTACTCTGAAATATTGGGAAACTTATTTAACCACTCTAAATTTCAGATTCTTTATCAATAAGATGAAGAAAATGTTAGAACCTACCTTTAGATTACATTATAAGTATTAAAAGAGAAAATGTGTTTATAAGGATTAGGACAGGACCTGGCACATGATAGGGGCTCTACATATCTAAGCTGTCGTCGTCGTCATCATCATCATCATCATCATCATCATCATCATCATCATCATTTAGGACTGCTTTAGGGGTTTTTTATTATTATTTTTAACTGACAAATCATAATTTTGTATATTTATGGGGTATAATGTGATGTTTTGGTGTATGTAACAACTGTGGAATGATTGAATCAAGCTAATTAACATATCCATCACCTCACTTATCATTTTTTGTGGTGAACCATTTGAAATTTACTTAGCTATTTTGAAATATGTTATTGATTAATAGTCACCCTGCTGTGCAACAGATCTGAAAAGTTATCCCTCCTATCTATACAGGAAACTTTGTACCTTTTGACCAACAGCTCCCCATTCCTTCCCTCCTCTGTTACCCCCAACCTTGGTAACCATCATTCTACTACTTCTATGACTTCATTATTTTAAGATTTCACATACAGGAGACCCCCTTTATCCCATGGTTTGCTTTCTGCAGTTTCAGTGACCTGCATGCAACTGTGGCCCAAAAATATTAAATGGAAAATTCCACAAATAAACAATTTGTACGTTTTAAATTCCATGCCGTTCTGAGTAGTGTGAAGAAATGCCACGCTATCCCACATAAGAGGAATGTATCCCCCTGAATAAGGGGAGGAGTACTGTATAAGTGAGGTCATAGGTATTTGCTTTATGGCGTTAAAGCCTGTGAACTCTCCTGTGTTCTCCTCTGTTTCTGCTGAGTACAACTAAAGATCATCCACTTTTTAGTGGGAGTGAAGTCACCCTTGTTCTCTCCTTGAGAAAAAAAATTGTGAAAAAGTAGATTCTCACTATCTATCAAGATTTTTCTTTTGGTTGACTATGTGGCTCTGGACCAGACATTTCTGACCCTAAGCTTCCTCCACTATAAAATGAGAAATTTGGCTTGAATGTTACCTGGGGTTTATTTTACTGACGGCATACCACGAGTTTACTCTTTCCAGTTCGATCATTAAATAATCTCACATTCATGCCAGCCAGAAGTTGTATTATATAGCTCACAGCTCTCTAATTACACAATAAACAGAATTTAAGCTTCCAGAGTCAATATGTTTGAGGTAAACTCAATATAGGGACTTTTTAAAATACAGAATTACTAAAATATGGAACCATTACCTTGTAAAGAAATCAAGGTATGTAAGTTGGGCCATTTTCCTTGCAGGTTCTATCATGTCTCGGGGAGCTGCATTAGTTAGGACTGTTTAGGCTATTGTTCAAACTCAGGAATGCAAATGGCTTAAAACATTAAAATTTTATCTCTCTCACACACAAAGTCTGGTTCTATTTGCTTGCTTTGCTCCCCATTTTTCTTTGTTACATTTGCCTTGCTTAAATTTTCGTTGGTTAGTGAGACATCTAGATAGTTCCTGATTAAATTCAATTTATAAGCATCAATTCAATATTGACTGAGAGCTATTCATTTCTGGCTATTTCATGAACAAAATTTTAATGAAGAGACATTAAGAGGTATTTAAGATCCTCAGTGAATAATAGCTTTAGAAGTGCCTTGAAAAAAAGAACTACCCCTGGACTTCTACTCTATTTTTTTCTTTATTTAGACATACTTATTGTGTCTTTATTTTATACTGATACACAGCATTCTACAGCAATTGCTTGTCTTTTATGTTCAAGATTATTAGCATCAGGACAAATTTGTCCTTGAGTACTTTCGATGCTCCTTTTATTTCACTGCCATTAGCCACTTGGTGGAGGGTTTTATTTTCCTGCTATTTTTCTTCCCTGCAGAGTACAGATGAGGTTAAGAAGCTTATTCAGCAGCTGTGTCCAATCACCTGCTTTCCTAATCCTTGGTTTTCATGCTCCTAAGAACACTGCTGGGGATACCTTAGGTTCTGTCATTACCAACACAGTTAATCCTGCACTTCTCTAAGACTTGGCATCCAACTACTTTGAAGATAGCTGTAATTATGACTGTCCTTTAAAAGTTTCATTCTCCTAGCAAGGATCTAGCCAGATCTCATCTTATCTCTAATCTTTTATCTCAAAGATGGATGAAAAAGGTAAAATAACCACGGCCACTTCTCTAAGACACATTCAGTCCTTTACCTCTGAGACGAGCACCTGTCTCATTTCAAAAGAGATCTTAATGGGAAGGGTAGGTAGATTGTACTAACTCTTCTATGCCCTGCCCCTGACATACTCACCAGAGGTACATTAACGTCATCCTGTTGTGTGATATTTCATCCTTTTCAGATAAAGTTGACTATTGTTTCCCTTCAATTTCACTGCACCAAAATCCCCAGGTTTAAGCTTCTCAGATTTCTCTAGCTTGTTTCAGGTTGTTTGTTTCAATGTTCACAGTTACTTATGTTGGGCCATGAGCACTCTATCTGAGATCATATTCCACTTTGCATTTGTATGTCTCCACTGGGTAATATTATCCAAGTCTATAAGTTTGCAAAATCGGAGCTATGCAAATGTTCTGCTGATAGTCCATCATTCCATCCATCTTGGATTTTTAAGTAAATTTTATGTACAATGTTCAATTGAATATATAACCTTTATTTTTTCCTTACAAATTGCATGGATAAAATATGAACTGACAGCAATTCACTGGCCACCTGGGCAATATCTGTTAGCACATCTGTGAGTGATGCTCAAATCATGGACTCTAATTTTGTGACCGCATTTAAAGAGGAGACTCTAAAGGGAATTACACTATGTTCTGGGTGATCTACAGACTTTACATTTCTTCATTTCACATGCAATTAGAAGGGTTATTTTGTACTAAATGTTCTAAAGACTTGGTTTGCAATTTTGACAAGCTACCATATGTCTTAATTTAAACACGACAAAGTTAAAAGTGCACCCTCATTTCTCTTTCTGTATGTAGAAAGCAATAATGCAGGCTCACTTTGGAAGGCCATTTGAAAAAATATCTTATGCAGAATATCTTATGCAGTCAACAAGTGCTTATGTTAATATTACCTCTTTTTTTTTTTTTTTGAGACAGAGTCTTGCTCTGTTGCCCAGGCTAGAGTGCTGTGGCATCTGTCAGCCTAGCTCACAGCAACCTCAAACTCCTGGGCTCAAGCAATCCTTCTGCCTCAGCCTCTCCAGTAGCTAGGACTACAGGCACATGCCACCATGCCTGGATAATTTTTCTATTTTTAGTAGAGATGGGGTCTTGCTCTTGCTCAGGCTGGGCTGGAACTCCTGAGCTCAAGGGATCCTCCCACGTTGGCCTCCCAGGGTGCTAGGATTATAGGCATGAGCCACCTGCACCTGGTCAATATTATCTCTTGAGATCCTTAAAATGGCAAACTTAACTTCATTCATTCCCAGGTTTTATAAAATGTGATGATTCTTTGTACATAGTTACATACAAAATATTATAAACCAAGTGGGGTTAAACATATTTCTTTGCAGTAATGTAGATTAAAAAGAACTCTGCTGGATATAATCAAAGAATTAAATATTAAAGCATTTGGGATGAAGTTGTATCTTTCCTAAAAACTTGTCAGATCTAAACTTGCTTAGCTTAGGGAAGAGAATCCATTTGTCTAAGGCATCAAGTTTAAACTTCTTATTCCCCATAGATGGAGAAACAACAAAGTTTAATGATTTGTCTAACATGACACGATTGATTAATATCAAAGTGGAAAGAAGACAAGAGACCTGATATTCACTACGTTTTTCTTCCCATTAGTTCATATAAAGAGATGAGTCATAGAGTTAAAAGAGCAATTTGGATAATGCAATTTGAACATCTTCTTTTTTTTTTTTTCAGGTTAGAAAGCTGGTATTAGAAACTTCTAATTTTCAGAACATGGAGAACTCAGCTAATGTAGATCAATGCCCACCTACAAACACAGAAAAATAATGAATAAAACATAACCAAAACAAATTTTTAAAATTCCATGAATCTTAAGCACAAGAAAGGGAATGTTGAAGGTGTCATAAAGGGACAGAGGAATCAAAGACTAAGCAGTAAGTTTCAGCTAATATGGTGGTGGTTCAGGGACAAGCTGGTTTTTGCTATAGCATGGAGGGTAGGAGCTGGAGTATTAATGTCTAAGGACACACATCCTTCCAGCACAGGGAGATAGAACTAAAGTCCCTGATTGAAACACTTATCCCCTAAATCCACAAAAGAAAACTGGAAAAACTATGCAAAATGGCCTCAACAAGTGTGGATTTTGTTATCTCTGGACTCAATGAAATTGAAACCTCAATCCTGGGCTTAAGCATATGATCTAAGTCACACTACTCATAAAAATGGAAGAAATTAACGAAAGGACTGTTCTGGGACCCTTTAAATCTGAAAGCCTTGATAAAAGCAAAAGCAAAACCACTCCTGGGGAATGCTTCCACGATACAGGGCCCATAGCAAAGAAATATTTATCTAAAGTGAGCTTGCAATATAAAACTACAAACTAAATGTGAAAAAAAGCAAAAAAAAACTACCACAAACAGAGTCCGCTGGCATAGTAAAAGAAACGTGCAATGTCAGCACTAAAAATAATAAAAGATTAATGAAAATGAGTAGAAATTAAGAGTATATGAAATGGTGGAGACATCTATGATCATGTGGCTGCTTTTGCCCAGGAAATGTGAACAAAAATGATATTGTGTAGATTATGGAAAGAAGCTTTCAGGGATAGTTCGTGATTTCACAAGTTCTCTTTACTTTGCCTTGGTGCTTGTGGAAGCATTCCCAGATGGTGCTGCTCTTAACACAAGTCTCTGAGTAAATACAATGAAGAGAGCTTCCCTGTTAACTTTCACTGGGCGTGTAGCATCAGAGAGAAATAAACTTTTGATTTTTTATTAATAACCCATGAGATTGAGGGTTGTTTGCTATTCTAGCATGAACTAGCAACCCTGACTGATACAAAAGTTAAATAGCAGAATAGACACTGATAATGAAAGAATTTAAAAATTGGAGGAGGAATTTGGAGGAATTTCCCCAGAATGCAAAATGAAGATGTTAAAGAAAACATATGAAAGGGTAGCTAGGACTTCTGGATACAAGAAATACATGGTTCAAAATATGTTTAAGGAGATATGCAGAAAAAGGACAACAGAAATAAATTTTAAGAGTGTCAAATCCACATAAATAATGAATGAGAATTTTCAAAAACTAGTAAAAAGAAATATGTCCTGAGGTTGAAAAACAGAGTATCACATGAGAAGAACTAAACCTAACTGCATACTTGGACATATCATAATAGAACTGCAGAAGTCCAAATATTAGGAGGAAATCTTAGAAGTAAACAGAGAAAAAAGGACAGATCACATACATACTTTGACTAAAGGAATACTCCATTATCTGTAGTAATAAAGGCTAGAAAACAATGGAATAATATCTTCAAAGTATTAAGGGGAAAAATACCATCAACAAAGAATTCCAAACATAGCTTAACATTACTCAAAAATAATGGCAAAAGAATGATATTTAATGATAAACAAATATTATATATAGACTTTACCATTAAGAGAACCTGCTAAAAGTTTAATAGGTATATTGAGTAAAAGGAACTTATCCTCAAAGGAAGTGAGATTCTGGAGTTAATGATGAAAAATAAATTGGCCAATACATAAGAAAATTTAAGTTAAGCCTTAACTGTATTAAATATAATAATTACTAGTTAGAAAAAGAAATAAAATTGAACTAAAATGCTATGTATAGAAAAATAAGTTGGAACTTTGGGTGGCACAATTTGAACTAAAGAATTTTAAGTTTTATTTGGGAACACTGTTAAATTTTGCTTTGCTAAGTTTAAAATTTAAGGAAGCACACTGTAAATGAAAATAGAGTGAAAAATTCAAAATAATAGGAAGGAATAGTAGAATAAAGAAAACCAGTTAATCTAGTAGGAGGTGGAGAAATATGCAGAAACAAAAAATCCAACACACAATAAGATGATAGAAAGAATGTTAAAAATATTTCAGGAATCAAGATAAGTGCAAATAAATTTAACTCCCTTGATAAAAGGGAAAAAAATCACGCTGAAAAATAGAGGTATATGCTACTAAAAGGAGACATACCTAAAATGAAACATAAGGGTTGAAAACAAAGTAGTAAAGGAATCTTAGGCAAAATTAATTTAAATAAAGTAGGTATGGTAATAAATTAATAACATCATATGAAATAAATATTATGTCAAAAAGCTTTATTGAGAATAAAAAAAGAATGATGGCATAATGATCAAAGGATCAATGCAGCAAATTAATAGAAATCTGCTGCCCATTCATGATAAGCAGCCTACCTGGGGTCACACATCAAATTAGTTCTGATGCAGAACAATAACCTTTGCTTCTTTATTGCATTCTCTTCCTTTTCTTTAAAGCACCGAAAACAATTGTATTTTCTTTACTTGTTTATTATCTGTTACTATATTAGATATCAAACTCAAAATTCCAGGGAACATACCTATTTTATTTGCCACCATATCACCCAGTCTTAATACAGAATCTGGCATATAGGTAACTCCCAAAAAAATACTTGTTGAGAGAACAAATCACCCAACATTTCCTGATACTCTGCCCATTCAACATAGCATAATCATTTCCATTACCCATAAGGAAAAGCATAAAGCAGCAATCGGATCCAATGGAGCAATTCATATAGACATTTTTTCATAATTTGGATTAAAAATTTCTGTTTAAAATTACAACTTATAATATACTTCACAGTATAACACGATTATCCTTTATATTTCCACACTATGACTTTCACTTCAATTCCCAAAGACAAAAGTAAAAAAGAAAAAACGAATCTCTACAATGTCACTAAAAGAAAAAAACACACAAATAATAAAAATGTTGGACAAATGAATCACACATTTTCAGGCAGCAGCTTGTCTTCCTATTGGCAGCAGCTTAAATTGTATTCAGAAGCATATGCACGGAAACATTTTAATACAAGGCCACAGGGATGTGTTCTCTTAGTTCTAACATCTCACTCATGGTATGTTAATGTTCCTCTCTCAGCACAGGTAATGTTACCTCTGCTAGGGAAGGCTCTGTCAACTACCAAGAGAAACACAGAAGGAATAAAAATCATGTTTCTCTGTTAAATATTTCCCTGCTACATCAAAAGTCCCTCAGGGGCTGATTAAATTCGTTAAGTGCTACCAGAAATTCTAGCCATTCTCTTTTTTCTGGCTAAGATGCCAGTAAGATGCCAACCCTGGAACAGATGAGCTGCCAAAAATCTAATGTTATAGCCTAATATTTACAACTAAATAACATTAATTATAAAAGTATCAATTATGGAGGGCCTGTTTTCTAACTAGTATCATGGTAAGTACTTGGCATTCATTTTTCCTAATCCAGCAAAATGGCTATGAGTACCCTATTTTACAGTTCAAGGAACCTGAGGCTTAGAGACTTAAGCAGGGAAGGTTTTAAAATACAAACACATCCCTGCCTGACCCCATCACTCATAATCTTTGAATAAAACCATGAATCATGACAATTAAAAGTCTGATTTGGTCTTTGGCCTTGGAAGACAGGTCAGTCAGGACTTTTAGGAAGGACAGTGTGCATTAATTTGAATGACAGTATACTTATTTTATTACATCCCCTAGTTACCATAGCTGAAGATGAAATTTTATCTTCCTAAAATATGTATTTACATATCTATTACTTTATTGAGATATAATTTACATACCATAAAATTCACCATTCCCTGTACAATTCAGTGGCTTGTAGTATATTCACAAGGTTGTGCAACCATCACTACCATCTAATTCCAGAGCATTTTCATCACCCCCAAAAAGAAACCCTGTGACCGTTAGCAGCCAGTCACTCCCCATTTTCCTCTTTCCTTAATTTCTGAAAACCATGAATCTACTTTCTGTCTCTACAGTTTTGCCTATCCTGGACATTTCATATACCTGGAATCGTAAAATATGTGACCTTTTGTGTTGGGATTCTTTTACTTATAATATTTTCATGGTTCATCCATGTTGTAGCATGTATCAATACTTCATTTCCCTAATGTATCTTAATTGTTAATGTACTAACAAAAGATGAAAATTATTTGTACCAGTCCAAAAAAGAAGAATGTACCTATTTTCTTCAATTTTTCCTATGGGTGTAGGGTAGACTAAATTTTGTGGTGCTAGTGAGGCAACCTAACATGATGCAAGCCCACGAAGAATATTATAGTCTCTATTTCACAAATCGGGGAAAATAAAGAGGCTTAGAGAGGTTAGGTAATCTGCTAAAATATTAGAGCAGGAATTCAAGCTCTGGGCTTAGAATATTAAGCCAAATTTATTTTCACTTATTTGATGGGTATATGGCAGGAACAACTTAAATGCCCCATCCAACCACTGAACCTACGATCTTTGTTTACCAGAGACAGACACATAGAAGCTGAGCTAAGTACCCACATTTTGTCAATCCATATATCTTTGTATAGCTGAGGATGCTGAACTCAAGTGCCTGTTGGGCTGCACAGACAGTGAATAGCACGGCGTGATGAACCAGAGAAGGCATGGAAGGCAGCTGCCACTCAGTTAAGCCCTCCTGCCCTGTGGCAATGCAGGCCCAGGGGTGAAACTTATTCTGATTTCTTTCAAAAGAATCTAAAAATCATCATTTTGGGTTAAATCTCCTAATTTCTGTGTTTGCATCCAATTAAACTTTTTCTATTCGAAATTAAAATTTAAAAAATAGTAACTGTGTAAATCAAAATAACCCTTTTTTGACTGTTCTGTCCCACTGGCTACTACTTTTACGACCTGTGGTAGAGGACAAAAGGCCAGGCCACCAGACGGTGCCAGGGCCTTCCTTAAGAAGAGCCAAAGAAAGATCCGAAAAGTTTGACAAAACCTGACCTTCTGCCTCCTGGAAATGTCCAATAACTTTAAGACAGAGTAATTAGAATAGGGAAGATGTCATTAAATCTTTCATTCTTTCCATGGGTAATTATGAGGACATCCTTTGTGCATGTTCTGCTAGGTTATTGCAATGCTAGGTTCCTGGAATACCATGATGAACAAGAAGATGTGATCCCTGGCTTCAAAAGTCTACAGTGGAAGAGTAAGATAATTAAATAAGCAGTTACATTACACTGTGATTATTATGTTATTTACATTGATGTTGACACAGGAGGGAAGCCTAACCCAAATAAGAGAAATCAGAAAAGTCTTTCTAGAAGTGGTGCATTTTCAACTGGCAAAAACAAAACAAAACAACAAACAACAACAAAAAAGCATTGATCACACAAAGATGGGAGAAGAGGGCAAAGGAAAGAGAACAGAATATTCCAAGAAGGGACAGAATGAACAAAAGCAAGGGGAAATAGGCACATTTGAACAATTTAAAGAATTTCACGTTGGTAGAATCTATTTTGGAAGGTTCAGGGTAGGGGAAAGAAATGAAGGTAGAAAGGTGAGTGATGGCCAAATAACGTAGAACCTTCTAAAGCTGGGTTAAAAGGCTAGATATGGATCCAAGGAAGATAGGGACCAGTAAAAGATATATCAGTGACTGTGATAACCCAATTAGATTTAGGAAGTGATTTAGGAAGATGACTCCTATTTTCTTGTGCGGGATGGTTTGTAGGTGGTACACAGGACTGAGGAGGTAAAAACAGAAAATAAGTTAATGGCAACTTGGGAACACTCAGAATATCTTGGAATAATGCTACCACCATGAGAAGTTTGGTTCCTGCTAGAGAAGCAGAGTCCACGTGGAGCAGCTTGCTCTGACCTGTGAGCTGGGCCCACACCCATGAACACAACCAGCCAAGACTGGGGCGTCTGTTCCAGATCAGAAGACCCAGGCAGCTGACCCCATAGACTCATGGGAAATAATAAATCATTTTTGGTTTTAGTCACTGAGTTTTGAAGTGATTTGTTACAGAGCACTAGCTAATTGGGGAAAAAAATAAAACAATCTTATTCAACCTTGGCTTAATGAAAAACATCAGAGGAATCAAGTAAAATAAATTTTTCCCTAAATTTTTTAAATTGAAGGTGTTAAAAAAATCTCTGAATAAGAATCACGCACTAATATTTATCCAATGTTATCAATCCCTATGTTGAATAACTGAATATTTAATTTTTATCTTGCTTGGGAGAAAAGTTGGCCATGAAGAGATAATTATCACATCTTTAAAATAAGGCATCATTTTATTTTGTGTATACCGATGGAATGAGACCTTCCTCCACCCCACCTCATGTTGGTATTTTTTTCCCTTAAATACCTATTTAACCATACTTAACTTTAATGTGTCACTCAATACACTTTTAATGAATAGATGCTGTTATAGGTGAATTACATCCCCCCCCCAAAGATATGTTGAAGCCCAGAATTTGTGAACGTGACCTTATTTGGAAAGAGGGTCTCTACAGATGAAATCAAGTTAAGATGAGGTCATACTGGATTAGCATGGGCCCTAATCCAGTGACTGATGTCTTTATAAGAAGAGGGAAATTTGGAAACACACATGGGAGAAGGCCATGCAAAGACAGAGGCTGAGATGTGAGTGATGCATCTACAAGCCAAGGAACACCAAAAATTGCCAACAACCACCAGAAAGTAGGAGCAAGGAAGAACTCCTCCCTTAGAGCCTTCAAAACGAGCATGTCCTGATAACACTTTGATTTTGAACTTCTAGACTCCAGAACTGTGAGAGAATAAATTTCTGTTGTTTTAAGCCCACCCAACTTCTCATGCTTTATTAGATCACCCTTGGGAAACTAAAACAGATACCAATTTTACTTTTTAGATCTCTATCTTTTATTAAGGAAAAAATTTGCATACATTGTAGACAGTGAGTTATGTTGCTTATGTTTTATCCCTTAAAAGGCTTTGAACTTTTAAGACCTGAATATTGTAAGACTCAGTTAATATTTGCCTTGATTTGACTGCTAAAACATTCTCTCTCATAAAACCATTTGGTAAAAGTGCAAGAACATTTACTTTACTTCCAATACCCTTCCTACAATGCCAAACTCTAAAGTTTTTGAATTAGCAAATTAATCTGAACCACAGAAAACCTACCTCAGTATCTTCTCCAGAGGGAAATGGAAATGGTCTCTATATCCTAGTTCCAGGCTTTATTTTATGTAACTTTACTATCTTTATTAACTTCAATATGCATGAAAACATCAAAAATGCTCTCATCACTCTGTAAGGAAAGGTTCTCATATTTGCATAGATACTAAGGATGCTAATCAAAGGTGACGTACAGGTGAAGAAAAACTTCCCTTGTGGGAAGCTTACCTTTTAGGGCAGCTCTTGGAGCCACATGCTGTGGAGTTGCTATATGTTAATGAATCCTAGAATAAAAACCAAAAATACAAAATAAATACTTTTTTTCAAGTATAGATAGGCTTATATGTAGTTGATGCTTAACTATTATTTTCCCATTCTATAATCAAATTAGGAGGAAATAAAAATTAAACATATCTGGCATGGATTTTAAGCTTGATATTAATTGCCTAGATTAGGAGCCAGGATGCCAGGTTCCATTCTGTACTTTGCTGAGCAACTTTTGACAAGTCAGTTCACCATTCTATCCTTCCCCTGTTAGTACAATGGCCCTAGAAGCCTATGATATTTTGTGGTATTCAGATTCAATAAAAGAGATAGTTTTTTAAGAAGGGACATGTAAAGAGTTTTAAAATAACAAGCAATGAACTAAGAGATGTGTTGCGGTTTTTGTTAGCTATGTGAATGCATAAAATGAGGGTAGCAATAACAAAACCAACAACAATAAAAAACACTCTTCATATACATATGGCATTATATATTCCCTGTGAAATAATTTTTACCTCATAGTATTTTTTCCCTGAAGAAATAAATTTGCTACCCTCCTCAGGAAAATAACTTAATTTTACCAAGAAGTAATGTACATATTTATATCTATTTTCATCTTTATGTATATGTGTGCATCCTCTCACTAAGTTTCCACTGTAAATAACTTTACTTCTTAGTAAAATAACTGTCTTGTAATTTTCTAATAATCGAAGATATTATTTTATGTAGATACACATAGCTTAGCCACTCAGAAATATCTTTAATTGTATAAGTCTGCTCTGATTTATATTAAAATATAACATAACTGAATAGGATAAAAATGTTATATTTCCTTGATTAGCCATAGATACACCATCACTTCATAAGTGTATGCCCTCTCAGGCTAAATTACAAAATAATTCATCTCTATGTTAAATACTACCTAAATACCTTTATTTACTTTCAGAATAGTATTGATATCCAGAAAGCAAGGACCAAATAAGTATTCTTCATACTCTTAATAAATTCAGAAATACTGTTTTTCCCTACATATTCTTTCTTACATATTCCAAAAACATAAAGTTCCACAAATGATTATGACAAATGTAAAAAGTGTTTCCTATGGAATAGGAGAAATTTTCTATTCAAGTAAACTCTGAATCACAAGTACATACACCATCTGTTTTGTTTTAATATGGTCAATTACCAGCTGGATGTACATGGATTGGCTACAAAAGTTCATTATGTATCTAAAAGCCTGACTTTAGATACACAATTACAGCTAGATGGGAGGAATAAGTTCTAGTGTTCTATAGTAGAATGAATATATACAGCTTCATATATTATATAGTTTCAAATAGCTAGAAGGAAGATATTGAACATTCTCAACACAAAGAAATGATCACTGTTTGAGATGACAAATATGTCAACTATCCTGATCTGACCTCTATACATTATATGTATCAAAACATCACTGTGTACCTCATGAATATGTACAATTATTATTTGTCAATTGAAAAGAAAAAATTAGAATAAACAAATAAATAGCCTAACTTTAACTTTCTAATAAAGAATATCCATATTCTTTATTAGGGGAAAAAGTGATTGAGTTAAACATTTCCATCTCAGACATTGTGAGCATGAACAGAGATGAATCAGGTAGATAGACACCTAATTCCATTCTTTGAAACATGTGAAAATCATAGAACTTCTTCAGGCCACTTTTGTGTGCTTCCCATGTAAAGGGGAAAGAAACTGTGAATCTATTAGACTTGATAGATTGATTGATTAATAGATTCTCCCCAAAGGAGAACACAAGAAAAGACCTTGTGTTTTATTTATCTTTTTTAAGGTCAGCTTCCTTATACATAAGTGAGCCTAACAATTATAATACCACCATATACTGTTGTTATGGGAGATTGAGTTAATCCATGTAAAGAACAGTGCCAGCTCATAATATGCACAAAATAAATGCTAGTTATCATTATAATAATTACTTTTAAAATCATTGAAAATTTATTAACTTTTCCACATTAACATCCATAATTTCTACCTACCATCATAATAGTTTCAAGTTATGATTACATTTTAGTTATGGTTTTTAATACAAACTCAAAAAAAAAACTACATGTGAGAATAGACAGGAAATTAATACATGCACAAAGGAATAAATGGATGAGTCTCCCTCTGCTCAGAAACATTGGGTCCATGAGTTTTGAACAAATCAGCTGTTGTCATACGTGCATAAATGCACTAGTTATGTTACAACAAAGGAAGGAGAAATCCATGGATAACTGCAGAGCTTCTCAGCTAAAAGCAAATATGAAGAAGCAACAGCTGGCAAGGCCTGTGTCAAAAAGGATGATTTTACTCTAGGGAACAAAAAGTCCTGATCTAGACCCTTTCCAAATACTTCAGGACCAAAAGGTGTGTTGGTCATTTATTCAGAACAAAAACAACCCTTCCCAAGTGACAGGTAAGTGCACGAAGGTAATTCTAATGAACATGTTCAAAAACCAGATGAGACAACTCTGAAGCTTTCAGCTCTCACAAAGCACCCAAGCTTAGGAGGAAAGAATGGTCTCTCCACTTTGCCTGCTGAGGTCAGAAACGTAGTTGCCTAACAATAAATGTATATATGATCACCATCAGTTACAAGTCTCCTATATCTGTGCTAAATCACTCTGCACATTATGCCTTCAAATAATCAGTGGATAAAATATGGATTCTGAAGTCAGATTTGAATCTAAGCTTTACCACTTACCTGCTGCATGAACTCAACCAAGTTATGTTACCCCTTACAGTCTCAATCTCCTCAGCTGTAAAAGAGGTCCAATATTAACTACCTTGAAAGGTTCTTACAAAGATAAAATGTATAAAAACAATCTGGTCTATAGCAGGTGTTCAATTAGTGACACCTGTTACTATTAACATTATTTGAAAATGAAGAGATTGCATGAAGTGAAAAGAAAGAGTCCACATTCGATAACTGTCCATATTCTCAAAGGCCATTGTATTTAATGGACTTTTCCTTGTATCTCTCCTATTTTGCTTAAGTTATTGATGGCATTTTCCATGACTGAATCAGCAGGTATGTCTCATGGGTGTTTACTTCCTTCACAGGCAGTTAAAACCCAACCTGAATTTTCTGCGGGAGGTAAAGGTCATGTAGATATTAAATTACCCATGCTTATTTTCAGAATTTCTATTAGCTTTGCTTGGCATAATTTAGTATTAACATCAGGGTTATTAAAATAATATTAAGCAAGAGATTACATTTAAATGCATTTTTCAATGGGAATTGGGATGCATTTCTAATTGTGCTGTCTAGCTACAAGCAAACAAATGGTCATTTGATACTTTTATCATTTCACAACGAATAATATAAACCAGAGAGATCATTAATGGGTTTCCCCCCAACAAACACACTCAAAGTAAACAACAATACAGCATGATACATAACAGGCTTTAGCATTATTAAGAGATAATCACATCCTTGGGACTTTCGTTGGGCACAATAAGGTAGCACCACTAGAATATGATTATCTCTTGATAACAAGAATCCCTACAGCTTTCATGAAGTGAGAAAAAAGTCATTACTGTAGGGAAAATGTGTATTTATTTTACTGAATCATAAAGCTGACAATTTAAGCTAATGAACAGTGACTCTCCCTGAGTTGACAGTATTATACAGCGGAGGCGGTTTCCTATCAAGGTTACACAAGGCACCATCACCTTGAAGAGTCTGGCTTGAAGAGCCATTTTCAGGAAGACTAATTTCTGGAGTCTTGACTATAAGATAAACAGGGCTGGAGGATTGTTAAGAGCCTAGGGAATATATGAATCTATTTAAGACAGGAAGGGGATTGAGAATAGTAATGGGAATGGCTTGTGCTGCTCATCACTTGTAAGGTCAGAAACTTGAGATTCTGAGCTTCACCAGTTGTCCTGAAGTAACATAATTAGGGCAGCTCATTTGAGAGGCTAGAGACAGATGCTCCAGTCTAAGCGAGGTCCCAGGACAAACAACCAGTGACACATCAAAATAGGGAACTGCGGTATGTGGTTTAGAATTCAGAGATCAGGAGAAAGAAACAGGCCTGAGTTTGCGAAACTGCCCTCAATGATAGGAAAAAGTCTTATACCAAGACAAGCTTTACATGAAGGTTTTAATCAGCAAGAAAATTCTTTTCACCTAAAATTACTCAGAGCAGTGGTATTTTCTGATCTAACTCAGAAAAAAACAGTCAAAAGTTACTCTTCTTGAGTATCTTTTTCTAGCTGATAAAATGGGTGAATAAAAACTCTACTCAGTTCCTGGGGAAATTAAAGAAAAGATTGAGTTGAAAGCACCCTATAGATATAAAACACTCTTGCCTGTCAGATATTAATGCTGTCATTATTTAGAGAGATTATTTACACAAACCTAAAAATGGCATGAGGATACATAATTTCTCAGAGGTTCTGTCAGTGATGTGAGTTGACTTTATTTGTAAGAGACAATGACAGTCGAGAGAATACACAATAATCATCATACTATAATGTTACTAGAACCGTATTTGACATTATGACCCATAAGTTACTATCCTCAAAAAAATCTAAAGTCTTCAAATGAATGCAAAGATATCATCAATTTTAAGTGTTTACAACAACAAAGAGCCAAAAATTCTATTGCTCTATAACAGTGATTATTAACTAGAGGCAATTTTTGGCAGTCTGGAGACATTTTTGATGGTCATAATTGGGGGGCAGATGGGGTGTATTACTAACTTCTCATGGGTAGGTGACAGCAATGCAGCTAAACCCCTCACAGTGTACCAGACCCTGTTCTAAGCATAGGCACTTAATGTGAGCACTTACTCAACTCATAATTTGAATGACTTGAATCACTATGAGACAGTGTAGGAGGTGAACTTTCTCTACCTATCTGAATCTCGAGCCAAAGCTTAAGTCTGCTTACAATACTGCACAAAAGCTTTGAAAATGATTAACCCCCAGCTGCAACAGAAGGCAGTTCTGCTTTCTTTACCAGGACATGGGAACCACTGGATCAGGGTCCAATGGCCCCAGTCAAAGCCAGCACAAACTGGCTATCGTCCAGAGATGAAGCCCAACGTTGACCGTTCATAGACATTTTGCCTCATTTTAGCATTAAAATCATGCCCAAAGGTGGAGATTTAACATGCTGATGAGACAATTGTGATGTATGAATAAGCATGTTTGAAGGATGGGCAGCTGCCAACCAAACTCTGCATCTACATGCTATGATTTCAATGCTTGCATCAAGTGTTCTCTACCCCTAAAAGTTCACCAGCCCTTTGTTTGGAAAGCCAGTGTGGTGGGTGCTCCTTAACCAGCACTGCCTTCCTTTTGTTTGAGTAACACCCCACTACCCCCCACCCCCATAAAGCCTCCCCTGTATAAATTCCTTTTTTCCCTTTCACGCCAATTTCTACTGACTCAGGGACCAAGAACTCCGACGTCAGTAATAGCTGGGTGTCCACTTCCACAATTCAGTACCCTGAAACACCATGTCATCTGCCTCTATAAGCTAGGAATGGAGAAGGAAAATGATTTTCTTCAAAATACTGAATCCCATATCCAAGTGTAGACGTTTTAGCCCCTTCCATTTCCATTAAGAAAAATTATCAGGTTTGGCTAAATGCAGCTCTGTCTTTCCCACTGGGGAATCGTACGGGAAACGTCAACGTGTTGGCAAGCAGCAAACTCAGAAAATAAAATTTTCCAGGGTTCACCATTATCACGAAAAACTGGCATAGCAGTAGTGACAACCTGTCATTCCACATTCCCAAGTCATATATTATGCCAATTTTAACATTCCACAACTGTTTAATGTATCACATTATGTGACATGATATAAAAATATATTGAACATTTAGAGTTTGATATTTCCTCTAGGTGCCGGCCCCCTTATCTAAGTATTCACCCTTGTAGGGGGCAAATATCACCTACATTTCTGTGCAATGAAGACAAACAAAATAGAGCAGCAGTCACGAAAAGTAACTACAGAATGATAGAGTCCAAATGTTTTCACATAGATAATTTCATATACTATAAGAAGAAATACAGTAGAGAATAGTGATTGTGAATATAGAATCTAGGTTTTAAAACCCAGTTCTCTATGTTCTATCTGAGTGACCTTTAGCAAATTACTTAACCTCTCTGTGCCTTAGTTTTCTCTCTTATAAAATGAAGGTATTGAGCTTCTTTTCCTCTGTGATATTGTGATTAACAATAAGAAATACATATTTGGTCTTCTCATTTCCTGGCACACAACTCCTAAAACCCCTGGAATCTCCAAAGAGATGTGTCTTTTCGTATGCTAATCAGATGACCTCTTGCCTGGGGGCTACCTGATAGCCTCAGGATGGGGGCCTTTACCAGGAGAGAAACCACCTGAGTAGAGAGTGGGAACTTCCAGCTCCATCCACTCCACCCCCATCTCCAGGGAGGGGAGAAGGGAGGAAGATTGAGTTGGTCACCAATGGCCAGTGATTTAATAAGTTATGCCTATGCAAGAAGCCTCCATAAAAACCAAAAAGGACAGAGACTGGAGAGGTTCTGTGCTGCTGAACACTGAACACACGGAGGTACCTGGAGGGCGATGTGCCCAGAAAGAGAATGGAAGCTTTGCCACATACCTTGCCCTATGCATTTCTTCCATCTGGCTGTTCATCTGCATCCTTTGTAGTATCTTTCATAATAATCAATTTTGAACATAAGTAAATTGCTTTCCCGAGTTCTGTGAACCACTCTAGCAAATGATTGAACCCAAGGAAAGGGTCATGGGAACCTCAAATTTATGGCCCCAAATTGTGGAGGCCTGGATTTAGAATTGGCATCTAAAAGTAGGGTGCAGTAGGGGACAGTCCTGTGGGACAGAGCCCCTAACCTGTGGGATCTGACTCTAACTGCAGGTGGATAGTATCAGAATTAAACTGAATCATAAGTATGATAAGAACTGATGTATCAAAAAACACTGATGCATCTGGTCACAGAAGTGTGCTGTGTTGAGTGTAAGTAGAAACAGAAATGTTTGTTTTTTTCCTTTACGGCCTCAAGGGGGCTGTTATGAGGATTATCTAAATTCATGTTCAGTAAATGTTCAGAATTTTTCCTGGTAAAGGCTATTTTTAATAAAAATCAAAACCTCAATACGGTAGAATGTATTGTCCCATTTTATAGAAGTGGTAACTAAAGTTCTGGGAGTTCAAGTAACTTTCCCCACGTATCACTGGTTCCTCAATCTGAACTTTTTGTCTTTACTGCCCTGGTTCTCCTAACCCTCCCTGGACCTCATTCCTGGTGATTGCTGTGTGAGTGCAATTTTTCTTTAAAGACAGAAGGACTAATTACACAGTGACTTTTTTAAGGGAAGCACATCTAAAACAACATTTAAAAATATAAAGCATGGCCTGGTTTTCTTCACTGAGCACTTATCATATATACACTGCAATTGTCTGCAGTGTGCAAGATAATGGAGTTTAGGGGTGAAGGAAACATAGTCCGGAGGCCTGATGGGCTCACAATCTGGCACTTTGAGGCAGAAAATTTGTTAATTGCCATAATTGACTTATATACAGTGGAAACCAGGGTGAGGGCTCTGAGCGGCAATTTCAACCCTGAAAAATAGCGGTATAGGGTAGGTCACAGTTTTTAAAAATGTGGTCATGGCATTTTTGTTGGTATACACTATTTTCCTTTTTCTTTCTTTTAACTTTTATTTTTTAATTATTATGGGTACCTAATAGTTGTATGTATTTATAGGTACATGTGATGTTTTGATACAGGAAGGCAATGTGTATTAATCAAATCAGAGTAATTGGAGTATCTATCACCTCAAGCATTTATTATTTCTTTGTGTTAGGAACATTCCAATTCCACTCTTTCAGTTATTTTAAAGAGTACCCTAACTTATTGTTCATTATAGTCACTTTGTTTTGTACTATCAAATATTGTTCATTCTATCTAAGTATCTAATTATATTTTTGTACTCATTAACAACCTCACACAAACTGAAAGCCTTTCCTTTAAGATGTGGAACGAGACAAGGATGCTCACATTCACCACCGTTGTTCCACATAGTACTGGAAGTTCTAGCTAAAGTAATCAGACAAGAGAAAGAAATAAAGGGCATCCAAATTGGAAAGGAAGAAGTTAAATTATCCATGTTTGCAGATGATATGATCTTATACCTAGAAAAACCTAAAGATGCTACAACAAAACTATTAGAACTGATAAACAAATTCAATAAATTTGTAGGATACAAAATCAATGCTATTATTTTCATTTTGTAAACATTTCAATTTAAATTGATGTGAATTTACTTTATGCTTATGGAGATATTTGTATATTTTTAGTGTTCATTTGTAATAAATTTTACTTCTATTTTTATTGATATAAACCTTTTTCATCTACAAAATTAGATTGAGTCCAGTCAACTTATGAAAAGTGTTAAATAGACAATAGCAGAGATGGTACATAGTTATGTTAAGAAATTTGATCATGGTATGCTGTTCAAAACTTGGAGAATACGACAAACAGCGGATTGGTTCCAGGATGCTCTACAAATAGCAAAATCCACTGATGCTCAAGTCCCTTATATAAAATGTAGTATTTACATGTAACCCTGACATCCTCTTATATACTTTAAATCATCTCTAGATTACTTATAACACCTAATACAATGTAAATGCTATGTAAATAATTCTAACACTGTATTTTTTCATTTGCATTATTTTTTTACTGTTGTATTGTTATTTTTTTCCTGAATATTTTTGATCTGCCGTTGGTTGATTCCCCAGACAAACATCCACAGATACGGAGGACTGACCGTACCAGTCTAAGGGAGGAAAGATTTCTCACCCACAGGAAGGTTCAGGACTGAAGCCCTTATGGCAAAAGGCAGATTAACAAGAGAAATGCATACAAATTTATTTCATATAAGTTTTACATGACACTGGAACCTTCAGAAAGGAAGAACCAAAACCTAAGGCAAACTAGAGGATCTTATGACCTATCGTGTTTCCCTGAAAATAAGACAGAGTCTTATATTTATTTTTCCTCAAGAAGACACCCTA